>CAUYON010052211.1:0-12404 GCA_963573935.1 Arctocebus calabarensis
GGTACTTGTAGCCCCAGCTACTTGGGAGGCAGAGGCAGGAGACTCACTTGAGCCCAGGAATTGGGGGTTGCTGTGAGCTGTGATGCCACAGAACTCTATCCAGGGTGACAGCTTGAGGCTCTGTCTCAAAAAAAAAAAAAAAAATTAGAAAAAAATGTATTTTTGTGTATAAAATTATGAGGCATTTTGGTTATAGTTACAACTTTTTTAAGCTGAAAGATTTATCCTTCCCCTGAAGATTAACTAAAAGAATACTGGTATGTCACCTGATAATTTTTATAAAAATAATTTTTGATCAATGAGACCAACTGTTTCCCTTACTCATAAGATAAATTATAGAATTATAATGGCTTTCATCAAGAGCTTATAGGGAGGTTCAATGCACGTAACACAGTGGTTATGGTGCCAGCCACATGAACCAAGGCTTACTGGTTTGAACCCAGCCTGGGCCAGCTAAACAACAATCACAACTGCAACAAAAAAATATCCAGGCTTTGTGGTGGTGCCTATAGCCACAGCTATTTGGGAGGCCGAGGCAAGGAAATCACTTAAGCCCATGAGTTTGAGGTTGCTGTGAGCTGTGACACTACAGCACTCTTACTAAGGGTGACACAGTCAGACTCTTGTCTCAAAAAAAAAAAAAGAATTTACAGGGAGATATTAGCAAGGTATCTGACCTAAACAATCTTGCCTTAGTTTCTCTATACTTAAAATGAAAAAGGTACTTGCCCTTCCTAGGTATTTGATCAATATCATACAGAACTCTCTGTAGGGTAGATGAGCTATGGATACAGATGCTCCGTTTACAATCCTAGCTATTAGTTCTGTCACCTTGAGTTAGTCTTTCTCTGCCTTAATGTTCTTATCTATAAAAGTAAAATAATAAAACTACTACCTTCACAAGCTGTACTGAGGATTAAGTGAAATAAATTACATAAAGCATTTACAACAGTGTCTAGTATGTAGATTAGACCTAGTAAGCACTCCAACACTTAGAAATAGCACATGCACAAAACCCATGTTTGATAAATATTGTGGGCCAGACATGATGGCTCATGTCTATAATCCTAGCACTCTGGGAGGCAAAGCAGGACAATCAGTTAGGTCAGGAGTTCAAGACCAGCCTCAACAAGAGGGAGACCCTGTCTCTACTAAAAATAGAAAAACTAGCTGGGCATGATGACATTTACCTATAGTCTCAGCTACTCAGGAGGCCGAGGTAGAAAGGTTACTTGAGCCCAAGAGTTTGAGTTTGCAGTAAGCTATGGTGATGTCACTGCACTCTAGACTGGGCAATAGTGCAAGAATCTGTCATTCATTCATTCATAAATAAATAAATAATTACCATGAAATGAAATGAGCACTGGTATTTTTTGAAAAAAAAGAATAAGGTTATCTTTCATAATAGGCAGAAAAGCTTTAGCTACTGCCCTATGTGACAGGAGTAGACATTCACCAGACTAATTTATGGCCCTATGGATTTAAGTTTGATTTAGCTCTGAACATTCCAACATCTCCCAGTCATTTCCCGTTTGACTTCAGATTCATGGCTGTTTAGAGAAGGCAGACATAATGCTTGTATTTAACGTATTACCGTTCAGATATATGTCCTACCGTGCCAAAGCTTACAGTTTTGGAAACAGAGTGCTTTCAAGGATGTGAAGATAATTGAAAAATCAAGGAAACACTATTTGTTTTTACTTCAGATAACCTTTTAGGTAGGCCCACTCTCATTTTTAAATATTGCACTTCTCAGAGGAAACCTAACTCAACAGCAAAACAGTTAAGTCTTGTTCTGATTTGAACCCACAAACTTTGTTTACACATGGAACAGAACTTTCCTTTAAAATGCACGCACTGTGCATAGCTTTCATAGCCTCAATTGTTCTCATTAAGTGTTCCTTCTTCATCTGTTAAAATGTCACATGTAATGACAAAAGTAGGTGGCAATTCAGAAAAAAACAAATGCTAGAATAAGCATGAGAGGCAGATTAAGGAATAGCTAAGAGTTGATGAGTTCAGATCACAGATTCAACACTTACAAGCTGTGTTATCTTGGACAATTTGTTTAACTTCAGCTTCAGTCTCTTTGGTCTCTCTTTAATGGAATAATGATCATACCAACTACCTCAATGTTGCTATGGGGATTAAACGGGGCAGAGCACAAAGTGCTCAGAGCACAATATGTGCATTTGGTTAATTATAATTAAAGAGCCTCTTTAATTATTGTTTGAGTTTCTGGGTTTTTTGTTCTGAATACTTTTCTCCCTTAAAAAGAGTATAGGAAAATTATGTAACTCCACACCACATTCATACAATCCTTAGCTTCTTCAAGCCCAGATCTCACCTGCCCAAAGCAACTGTTAGGTCTTTCTCTGAGACTTGTAATCCACAAATGCCTCCCTTACAGAACTCTTTCAGTTCCTTCAGGTTTCTTGCTGCCTTCTGTAGGTTGAAATAGGCCTCTCTGCCAGTGAAACAGTCAAGGAGAATGCCAGACACACAAGTCAACTGTCACTGCATAGGGACAGCAGTTGATAAGAGAGCAAAAGGACCCCTTGGAGAAATGAAGCAATATTTGAAAGTAGGTACTTAACTGTTACATGTTCTCTATTTCCAAGTACGCGTGTTGTCACGAAGGAAAAAGTCTTTAGAAAAGGAGTAGGACCTTGGGTTTCCAGTGGTGGTGGGCTGGAATGAGAGGTGAGTGTTTGTAGGAGTGAATGGAAACTGTAAATTACGCTGGATTTCCTTCAGAGGTATCTACTGCATGACAATAGTTAATTCATTTTCCCCAAGTTGGTTCCAATGAATGTTAACAGAGAGGAACTAATTATGCTGAAAGGGAATTTCTGGGTCATTCAGAAAGTCTAAGCAAAGCAGGTTTTTGGCCAGAGACAAATACCAGAAAAGAAAATCCCCTTAATTCCCAAATATCCTTCTATTTCCCACATTTTTAATAGCTCCCCCCAAGGACATAACAGAGGCTACATAGCAGATTTTGCAAGTTCAATATTAGGAACAAAAAAATAGAAGGGAGGATATGAAGAGAAGAGAGTAAGGGCAAGTGGACTGAAAGAGTGCTCAGGATTATTCATGAATATGAAATGTCCTTAACGTCTTCCCAGTGGAGATGGTACCAAAAGGCTGTCAGAAACTACAAACTTTTTGAGGAGAGGCACACAATAGTTCCTCTCTGGGGATCTGGAGAACTACTCCAGTACTTGCCTCATAGGCAGTATTCTCAATAGCATTTCTAAAAAGGAAAATGATCATGAGTCATTACACTAGTGGTTTTTAGCTGTACATTTCAATCACCTGGAGGGCTTTTATATCAAAGGGGTGGAGGCCAAGCAGAAGTAATTCTTAAAGCTCCCCAGGGAATTAAAACATGCGGGCTAGCTTGCCAAATTGCTTTAAATGACCACCTATCGCTTCATTTCTAGGCTGCCACTGCCACTACCACCACTAATGTCCTGTTTACTGACTTTTGAGCAGGATAGACTCACAAAATCTTCAGGTGGCTAGGGGATGTGTCATTTAGTCAGATCCCTCCCATAGCTCAACTCAAGAGATTATCTGAACAGCACAGGAGCAAACCTCATACTTTTCTAAATGGAAATGAGAGGCTTGTGGAGGGGGCCCAGACATTGGAATAGAGCTATAGAGTCTTGGTTGCATCTCTCACCCTCCTGTATGAGATGACCAATATGGCATGTGGGGCCTGTGGCCCCAGTCACTAAACTCAGCTAGGGAAGGAAGGATATTGGTTCTGCAGGAGCCAGGCCACCCCCAGAGTGTAATATAGCATGACCAAAGCTTCCAGAATTTCTCTTTTCTCCTTGTGCGAGGTCATATTAGCCTTCCAGGTCAACAGTGTGTTCTTGACAGACTCAGCATGCTTCTTAGCCTGAACTGGGAGGCCTGTTAGAGGATGGGTAACAAGAAGAAAGACATTAAAAAGGCACATTTCAATCAAAACATTCCTGGGAGAGGTAAAGGTGGGCAGTACAGCTGTCATATGGTCTTAAGTAGTTGTTCCTAACTCTGACTGTGAATAAAAAGTACTGGAAATGCTTGTCAAGAACATAGATTCCTGGGTCTACATTCTGACTGAGTCTCTAGAGGAGTGGGGTCCAGGAATCTCTAATTTTAACTAGCTTCACAAGTAGTTCTCATGTAGTCCTCCTGGCTGTTAACCTCAGTTTGCAAATCACGGATAGAGACTCAAGTGGAAGCTAAGTATCCTATTCCCAATTTTGCTGCTAATGCTATGTGCCATGTGACCTTTTCAACCCATAAAGCTTCTCTAGCCTCCAAATGTTAAATGACAAAAATAATTGAAGAAACTGTCCTTTGCCAAACACATGGAGAAAGTCCATGAACAGACTAGGTTATGCCATACAGTACTATGCTTTGAGCTTTCTGGTAAAGGCATTTCATAAATACAAAGGCTTATGTATGCAATTACTTCCATCTGGGGATTTTTTTTTTCAATCCATGATGAAGCTTGTGATACTAATTGGTCACACATAGATGTAAAAAGAATCCAATTGCTAAATTCAGTGAGGGCCCTCCCTAAAAGACAAAAGCAATACTAAACCCCAACTAGACAGAACTGAGGAAGGAATCCCTCCCATTTTTTTAAGATTTTAAAATATAAACCCTGTGTCCAGGGCTGACATTCCACAGATCACAGTGAGGGAGCTATTCCCCTCCATCAAAACCCTGACCTACAAGCTGGTCTAATGGTTTAGCTCCAGGTTCCCCTCAGATGTGAACTGTGTCAAAGGTGAGGGGCAGCCCTCTTTCCTGTCATACTCCGCTTCTTTTTCCCCTAGTTTTCTAACTGAAAGCTGATGTTCCTGGACATTTACATGAGTCTACTTGAGTTAACAGAGGCAGACTTGGGAGCACTCAGTTGATAGCCTGGTCATGTCAGGAAAAGAAAAAGGCCAACAGAGTGTACTATCCTATTTTTTTCCCTCTCTACTGAAAATGACAGTGTCTGGTGTTCATTTTCAGCCCTCTCTCTGCAGGAACCTAGGAGTTGCCAAGCACATTCATCCCTGCCAATTAGGCCACTGTACCCCTAATCCTCACTTTATACCCCAGCCCCCACCCCATGCAGCTCGTCCTGCCTTTGGCCCTTGAAGCCTAGGTTTTGCAGCATGGGTACAAGTCAGTGGCAACAGGGATAATTTTAAACAACTTGCCTTTCCTGCCTACAGCCCTCAAGTGTTCAGAAAGTGCCTAACCTCCTTAGTGAGTGACCTCCTTAGCAAGTTACAATCCACGATGAAGCTAGTGACACACACCAAAGGAAAGGACACAAAGCCTTCCCTGGGAAAGCTCTAAAAGTGATCCCGGTCCCTCTTCCCTTTTGCAGCCATCACCAAAGTGGCAGCAGCCAAAATGAAGTTCAATCCTTTCATAAGTTCTGAGCAAAGTAAAACCAGAAAACACATTTCAAATGAACCTTCCCAAATTTGCAGAAGCTCTTTTCAAAGAGCTGAGACACAAGTACAAAGTATGATCCATGTCCATCCAAAAGGATGACGAAGTTCAGGTTGTATGAAGATACCACAAAGGCAGCAAACTTCCATAGAAGTATATGCAGTGCACACAGGGGGAATGGCCGGTCAAGGAACAGAGGCCGGTCTGGGGTTGGCCATGTCCCTGGTTCCAGAAATGTCCTTTTGCCTCCATCTGTCAATAAATATTAAACTCCTACTACAAAATTTCTGTCTTCCTGAAATTTTCACTTGGGTTTAAGTTTTTGCAAATACATTCTTATCTTATTCTTATAGTCCTTTCCAGAAGCACCATTTCTCAGGATCAGGGACCTGTCTTCACTAAGCCAGACCTTCAAAGAACTTGAGTTCTGTTCCTACAATTCAAGTATTATTACCAGCTCTGCCCCTGTCGTGCTGAGGACATGCCCTTTCCTATTCTTTCCCTACTGATCTCTTGACTAGACTGCCTGATACTGATACTTTGCCCACGGTGCTTCCACGTCCTCATCCATAAGCTGAGAATAACTGTATCTCTCACCACGGAATATTATGAGGTCTAAATGACGCCAGCTTGGCACACACTAAATACTCACTATCATCGCTTTCCTTGTTATCGTTATTACTAAGATCTGTGCCACACTGTCTGCCTCATCCATGGAGTCTCTCTTCTCCGGATGAAGTGTGAACTGGAGACAGGAAAGGGCCTTCCCCTTCATCCCTGCCCTCACTAAGGTTGTGTGGGCTCAGCTCAGCCTTCACAGGTTGCACACCCGGACCCAGCTGGGGAAACCAAGTACCTCTTAGTGTCAGGTAGCCATAAGCTAGGCTGACCAAAGCCTGTGCACATTTCCAGTGATTTTCCCCAAAAATAATCCGAGAAAGGATGACACATCGAATCAGTTCCTTGTTTGCTTGAGTATTCTGTAGAGAGCAAGTAAGCCATTATGCTTTTTAGAAAGAAAAAAATCTCCAGCATATCACATAAACTTATCACTGGAATGTTGGACTAAATTTACCTGCCATCTTTTTTCTCTTCTCTTTCCTCTGTAGCCTTTGTTCTATCCATCAAGTCCAGTTGGGTATACCTCACTCCTGAATCTAAAAGCAAGCTCTTCTCCTCATTTCTGCCAGGAGTACCTGGTGTAAGCTACCTTCACCTTTTTGTGGCCTGGCCATAGCAGTTCTTTCAAACTGTTTCCACACTGATCCCAAAAGCCTACTTTCTTCATGACAGCCAAAGTGACTTTTTGAAAGTTTTCATCATGAGAAGTTTCAATATACAAAAAAAGCCAGCATGAAGATTGACTCTGTGCTGCACCAGTTATCCTCTCATGGTCAGTCTTGTTTCCTATCACTCCTCATTCTTCTGCCCTTGCCTTCTATTATGTTGAAGCGAATCAAAGACATTCTATTGATTCCTTTATAAACATTTCATGAGTATCTCTAGCAAATTGGAAACCTAACTGCAAAATCATTACTTCACCAAAATATTAGCAATTCCTTACAATTAAATATCTGGTCTCATATATCTAATAAATCATGTTTTAGAAGCAGACTGGCACTTGTTCAAGTAAGGAACGTCAGTATCTTGCTGTCTTATGTTCCTGGATTTTGAACGTTGTTTCTTACACCCTTGCTCAGAGATCCTAGTTCCCAAGTCTTTCTCTTGCCCTTAGACCTCTGCGACCTCCTGTTTCTGGCCCCTTGGTTTGCTTATGATTCCACTATAACTACAGGCATCTTAGCCACATCCTTGCCAGGCCTAATCCCAGACCTGCGTGGCTCCCTTTGTTCTCAGCTCCTACCTATCTTGGCCCTCTTTTTTTTTTTTTTGAGACAGAGTCTCAAGCCGTCACCCTGGATAGAGTGCTGTGGCATCACACAGCTCACAGTAACCTCTAATTGCCAGCCTCAAGTGAGTCTCCTGCCTCCGCCTCCCAAGTAGCTGAGACTACAGGCACCTGCCACAACGCCTGGCCATTTTTTGGTTGCAGCCGTCATTGTTGTTTGGCGGGCCCGGGCTGGATTCGAACTCACCAGCTCAGGTGTATGTGGCTGGAGCCCTAGCCTGTTGAGCCACAGGCGCTGAGCCTATCTTGGCCCTCTTGTTACCCAAGAGATATCCTAAAACCTTTCAGGAGAATTATTTGTTTTTTAATTTTTTAAAAATTAAAGGTAATCAAAAATCTATAGGAAGAACTAAATGTTAATTTTTAGTTTAAAGCTTGGAGCACAAATACTCCAAGAAAGAACGACCAGAGAGCCAAGCATGGAACCAGAAGGGGGGCCCTTCTTACTGACAAAGAAACAGAGCGTCTTCCTGTGCTTCATGTGCTGCAGTCTGCATTTAAAGCAAGTTTCTCTAAATAACGGACATATTTCTTAATGGGAACAAAAACCTAGTGTTTTGTTTGCTTTACCATTTTTTCCTTTATCAGTTGAGCACTTTTCTTCTGGCATTGAGCTAACTTGTCTTTAGGAAGAAACAAACAGTCTGTGTCTTCCTCCTCCTCCTCCTCTTCCTCATCAGGTTTGGTTTCTTCCTCACTCTCTCCAGACCCACAAGAATACAACACATCTGTTTGCTGGTGTGCTGGGATCTTGGTTTCCTGTGACCTGTAGATATAAAAGGAGCGTGGGGTCAGGATTTCACCTTTGCCTTTCTAAAACAGGATAAAAATCAAAGGTTTTAGTTTGTTTCTTTGTTTTGTTTCTGAATCTTCTTTGCCTTCTGGCATGTAAATTCCACCGGGCAGAAGCTGAGCCTCATTTATTTCTAAAACCCCGATAGCTGGCCCATAGTAAAAACAAATAACAGCTTGTTAAATGATGAACAAATGAATGAAAAAGAAATTTTTACAATATTTGAAAAATACTAAGGAGAGAGGAAATATGTGGCAAGAGCTCATAACTTAAGAAAACTAACAACAAGAAAATGTAGTCCCTCAAGATAGAAAATTTTGCTTATGATGCATATTTTACAGACGTACAACAGAAGATAAATGTATTGGGAGTCATCAATGAAATTGCTAATTATGGATATTAAAAATTATAATCCCTAAATATTTTAAATCAAGCCTTCAATGAAATTAGCTAAGACCAAGGCAGCAAGCATTGATAGCAAGAACCTCAAAGGAGGGAGAAAGATTGAGGTCTTGACAAGTTGAGAATGTAAAGGCCCGAACTAGCTTTTAACTAATAATAAGCTTTAATCATAATAAAAGATGAGAAAGATGGTTAAAGAATATAGGTCAGTTAGCTACCTCAAAGGACAAAAAGAATAGTCAGGTTAAATGAAGAGTCTGTCTTGCCAGACTTATAACTTATTCTATAAGCTGCCATCATACATATGAATTCTGATTAGTAACATTCAATATGAATTATTTGATTACTTCCAAGACACTCTACTGTGGACTCTACACCTGAAAATTCTTGAAAACAAGCAGGTGCAAAATCTTGATAACAACCCACCTGCAAAGTCTAGATAACAACCCAACTGTAAGGTCTTTTCTTAAAATTTATTTATTTATTTTTTATTGTTTGGAATTCATTGAGGATACAAAGAATTAGGTTACACTGATTGCGTGGAAGTCACTATCATAATTGTGTCCCACCCCTAAGAGGTGTGACATACCCCCATTCTTCTCCCCAAATCCCTCATTCCCCTACCCCCTAACTTGTATTAAATCATCTACTTCCATCATATTAGAATTGAGTACATTGGATTCTTGCTTCTCCATTCTTGTGATGCTTTACTATGCACATCTTCAAGAATGTATTTCTGGCTGGGCACCTGTGGCTCAGCGGGCTAAGGCGCCAGCCACGTACACCTAAGCTGGCGGGTTCGAATCCAGCCTGGGCCCCGCCAAACAACGATGGCTGCAACCAAAAACAAAAATGGCCGGGCGTTGTGGCGGACGCCTGCAGTCCCAGCTACTTGGGAGGCCGAGGCAGGAGACTCGCTTGAGCCCAGGAATTGGAGGTTGCTGTGAGCTGTAAGGCCACGACACTCTACCCAGGGTGACAGCTTGAGGCTCTGTCTCAAAACAACAACAACAACAAAAAAAAAAAAACAGTTTTGTGACATAGGTCTTATTATTCTCTCTCTCTGTTGTTGTTTGTTTGTTTGTTTGTTTGTTTATTGAGACAGAGTCTTACTCTGTTGCTCCAGGCTAGAGTGCAGTGGTATCAGCCCAGTTCACTGCAACCTCAAACTCCTGGGCTCAAGTGATCCTCCTGCCTTAGCCTTCTGAGTGGCTGGGACTATAGGCACCCACCACAGCACCTGGCTAACTTTTCTGTTTTTAGTACTGACAGGGTCTCGCTCTTGCTTAGGCTAATCTTAAACTCCTACGCTCAGGAATCCACCCATTCAGCCTCCCAGAATTCTAGGATAACAGGTGTAGCCACCATGACCAGCCTCATTATTCTCATTTTACTGATGAGAAAATTGAGGCTTTGGGAAATAAAGGTTAAGGAATTTGCCCAAAGACATATAGATAGTAAATTGACGAGTCAGAATTTGAAGTCTTCTAGCTCACAGCCCAAACTATTAACCATTTTGCTATACTGCTTTGCCAAATACATATCCACTAAAGTGTTTATTTTCAACTTCCCTAAATAAGAGTGTGACACCAGAAGAATTCGGATTTGATAAAACAACAACAACCACCAGTCCATAAAAAGAATGAGAACAGATCAATGGGAAGTCACTTTAAAGAAGCAAAATGGTACCCAGATCGAAAACAGGAACCCTGGCCTCTCAAGTGCCTACTTCCCAGGCAAGTTTCTACCGTGGCCTCACTCATCCAGGGCCTATGTAAAATGCCCAGAAGCTGGGCGTGTCCCTCTCTCAGTTTCACTGCCTCACAGGCTCTGTTCTGTTTTCCTACTATTGCTCCCAGAGATGCTCCCTGGCCGTGGGGAATAACACTGCTCATCCGAGTTCAGGCTTCCCGTCTTCAGCCACAAGGCCCTGCTTGCCGAGGCTGCTCACCCTAAAGGGGTGGGACTACTTGGCAGACAGAATCTAAACGAACATTTTTGCAAATGTGCTAACTGTGCTCTGGAGCTTTTGTAGCCTCCACAGTTAAATTTTTATTAGGCCCATTTCCTTAGTTTCTTAAGGAAGACAGTCAAGGGACTTGGAAGACCTTCCCTCCAGCATGTGTTAGGGAATATTTGAGCTGTGCTATTCAACGTCTGGCTAAAGAGAATTCCTGTCCATTAATGGCCAGCTTCTGTCCCAGAACTGGGATAGAACATCTGATACCTTTTAGGAGAGTCCTTCTATCTGGGTCATTAACCTAGAAGTTAGAGGCAGAATCTCTGGCTGGACATTCCACTACTTCCAAAATGTCTAGCCACTAACTCCCCAAGTTAGTGAGGGACAGGATTTCATTACACATGGAACGTTGGCACCTGTCTCCAATATATTCACAAATATGAAGTGATCCAAGAGAAAGGGTTAAAGAGCAGCCTCGAAGGAAGAGGAATCCAAAGGAATCATTCCACATGGACTCAGGGGTTTCCAGTCTGTCCACGTGAATCACTGTGGACCAGTTAGAGGCCTTGATTGACCAGCCAGTGCTGCAGCATGGGAGGCCCTTGAGAGATCTGCATATCTTGTACAGAACAGGGAGTTAAATGTATCATTTGATCCTCACTCATCTCTGAGATGGGGACACTAACTAGTTCTCTTAACAATTTTCAAGTGTACAATTCAGTATTAACTATAGTCACTGGGCTATGTAATGCAGTAGAACTCCAGAATTTATTTTTCCCATCTAACTGAGACTTTGTATCCTTTGACTAATATCGCCCCTTCCCTTTCCCCTCACCCATAGTCCCCACACCATTTCACTCTGTGCTTCTGAGAGTTCACTTTTTTAGATTCTACATATATATAATTGAGATTATGTAATATTTGTCTTTCTATGCCTGGCTTATTTCACTTAGCTTAGTATCCTCAAGTTATATCCATATTGTCACAAATGGTACGATTTTCTTCTTTTTTAAGACTGAATAATATCGCACACACATACCACATTTTCTTTATCCACCGTCTTTTTTAATGGAGTCTCAGGTTGATTCCATATCTTAACTGTTAGGAATAATGAAGGCCCATGATGAATATGGGAGTACAGATCTCTCTTCAACAGACTGATTTCATTTCCTTTGGATAGCATACCCAGAAGTGGGACTACTGATCATATAGTAGTTTTATTTTTAATTTTTGAGGACCTTCCTCACTGTTTTCCATAATGGCTGAACCCATTGACATTCCCACCAATAGTGTGCAGAAGTTCCCTTTTATTCACACCCTCACAACTTACTGCCATTTGTCTGTTAGATAATAGCTATTCTAACAGATGTGAAGTGATAATCTCACTGTGATTTTTATTTATTTATTTAGATAGAGTCTCACTATGTCGCCTTGGGTAGAGTGCTATGGTGTCACAGCTCACAGCAACCTCAAACTCTTAGGCTAAGTAATTCTCTTGCCTCAGCCTCCCAATTAGCAGGGAGTACAGGTGCCCACCACTATGCTGGTCTTGTTTTTTTGTTGTAGTTGTTATCGTTGTTTAGCAGGCCCCAGGCCAGGTTCGAACTGCTAGCCACGGTGTATGTGGCTGGCTCCCTAATCATCATGCCATGGGCGTCAAGCTCTCACAGTAGTTTTAATTTATATGCTCCTGATAATTAGTGATGTTGACCATTTTTCATATGTCTGTTCACCATTTGTATGTCTTCTTTTGAGAGATGTCTATGCAAGTCTTTTGCCCATTTTTTATTTGGGTTATTTGTTTTTCTTCTATTGAGTTTCTTATACATTTTAAATATTAACCCCTTATGAGATATGTGGTTTGCAAATATTTTATCAGATTC
>CAUYON010052213.1:0-21203 GCA_963573935.1 Arctocebus calabarensis
GTTCATCATGAATTTTTATTTTTAAATTATTAGTTTTGGTTTTTAAGACACTGCATTAAAGTATAATTGTGATGAATGTGTTACTTAGTTCAATGTAAGCATTTCACATTATATATTGAAGCAGTACCCTGAACCCCATAAATGCATCAATATACAAAGTTATGATTTAATAAAAAATAATTTAAAAAGGAAAAATAAAAAAAATATTCACCCTGATTACTGTCCCCTTACACACTGCTCTTTAGGCAAGTTCGTTCCTCAGTCCTGCTAAATGCCTCCTTTAAACAGGTCTAATAGGGCAGGTGCATAATTAGAGGCAGAGCTGCATCTTGAAGTGGCTCAATTCATAAGTCCCATGACTGGTCCGCAGGGCTATAAATCAGAAAATAGATAAATAATATTGAGCACATGACAGCATTATGGGTGCTGTGGGTGCTATAATTTGCTGAGGGGACTCAGCTTCCAACATACTAATCACAACCCCAGAGTTAATTGCATCCTCTTGCATCTCAGGAAATTAAAGGCATCTCTGTACCACGCTATTTTCTATGCCATCTTTTTACTTGTACATATTTGTTTTTCTGTTACATAAAATGGATACCCCATGGCTAGAATAAAATGTCTTTTACTTCACTTGAAGCTAGTGAAGACTAAAGATTTTCATCAGAGAAGCAAGAGAAGATTTACTGCCCATCTTTGATTGTGTTGTCATTGGGTAGGAATTTATAAAGCACACTTCGAGACACAAAGGCATTGAAGGAGGAGGCAGAAAAGCGTGATGAGCATGTCGTGGGCAGCAGTATAGTACCAAAACATTCAAATGCACTTTTATGTTTTTGTGTTCTACATTTTATGCCCCAGGCACATTTTTCTAAGTAAACCCTCAAGTAATAAAACTGTTTCTAAATTTCCAAATGGCAAACCATGAGAAACAGAAAACATTCCCACAGGTAACTGAGCACAAATTTTCTAAAGGGCATATCGAAAGGCTAGTGGGTTTTGCATACTTAGTCTACAATACAGATACCTAGTGTATATATGAAACCGTTTTGTCTGTGAAGTAGTTGCACTTTGGATGCCCTTCTTTTTAAAGTCCTATAATAAAAGAAATAGCAGCATCAATCATTTTGGGGTCATTCTAAATTATCTCTATCACTGTCCTTCTACAGAATAAAAAGCTGAATTTTGGTGGTTTTGAAATGGTAGGCCAAGATGACATATTGATTTAGGGGCACATCTTACACTAGGGCCCTGAAATCCCCATTCTCCACTTGGTTCCCTTTCTGCTCTGTATCATGACGTTACTAAGTTCCCGATCAGCAGCTGGGACTCAGACTAACAGACTAGCTTTGAACATGAACTGTTAGTTGTCCTCACAAGTGATTCTCTTGCCTCAGCCTCCCACATAGCTGGGAGAACAGGCACCTGCCACAAGTTCTGGCTATTTTTTTGGTGCAATTGTCATTGTTGTTTGAGCAGGTCCAGGCCAGGTTTGAACCCTCCCGCCTCGGTGGGTGTGGCTGGCACCCTACCCAGTGAGCTAGGGTACTGCCCAGTCCTGCATGCTTTCTGTGTAACTGAGGGCCATACAGGAAGACAAACCTAAAAGCCAGCAGAAGACTCGCCCACTGTTCCCTCATCTCCCTTCCCTTCTTCTTATAAACTATACTTTGGAAGTATTTTTTTCTGTCTTATCCTACTTATCTGCTCAAGGATTCAATCTTTCCATTATTTCTCACCTCCCCATTCAATCTTCAACGTTATTCATTAGCTTCTACTATTCTTAAAAACAAACAAAGCAAAAATCATTTCTCCTGACCTCACACCCACCTTATGCACTTTTTCCTGGCTTCCCTTCACAGTCAAGCTCTGTGAAAGTTTTTCATTATGAATGCAACCTAATGTCAATTGTTCACCCACGTTCACTGTTCAGCCCACTCTAAACTGACTCCCCTGTAAGCACACAGCCAAAACTGCTTTTATTAACAGCACCAGTAATCTTCACATTGTCAAATCCATTAAATAGTTTTTAGTTATCATCTTACTCTCACGTTGAACTTAGACAGTTGATAATGTTCCCTTTTTTGAAGTATAGTTCACCCATGACAGTGAACTCACCTGATTGTCCTCCTCTTCCATGACCCCGGTGTCTTCACTAACTGTGCTGCTCTACTGTCTCCTAAATGAAGTCACTCAGGACTTAACCTGGAACTCTCCCTAATTTAATATCCCATATCCAAGTAATCTCATCAATTCTTATGCCCTTATCTACCATCATTATCCCAGTGACAGGGATATTTCTGTCATTAGCTCTGACTTCTCATATTCAGATTTGCACCTGCAAAATTGGATTTAATCTTTTCACTTAGGGCCAAGCACAGTGGCTCATGCCTATAATCCTAACACTCTGGGAGGCAGAAGTGGGGGGATTGCTGGAGCTCAGTTTAAGAACAGCCTGAAAAATAGCATGACCCCATCTCTACTAAAAATAGAAAACTTACCCAGGCATTGTGGTGGACCACTGTAGTCCTAGCTACTTGGGAGTCTGAGGTGGAACATCTGCTCAAGCTCAAGAGTTTCAGGTTGCCATGAGCTATGATGCCACAGCACTCTACCCAGGATGACAGAGTGAGACTCTGTCTCAAAAGAAATAAATACATAAACAAAATAAAATAAACATTTAAATTTTGTTTTTCACTTGAACACCTCACAGGTAGGTATCTCAACCTCAATTTGTTTGAAACAAAGTTTAGAACTTTGGGATACATAAGTTTAATTAACCATCATTAATTTGTTCTAACTCAAAGTTTAGAACTTAAGGGAAGTTCTTTGTTCTTCCCGCCCACCTCCTCATACCTTTCTCTCCTTCCTTCTCCCTAGTTTAGTAAATGATGCCTCCATTAATCTTGTTCAATAATCTGTACAATTTGAAAGTTCAGCAATAGGTATACATTTAATGAAAAAAAATTCCATAAAAGAAATTTAAGGGCATGTGTGGCTTCTGATTCTTCCTTTATTTCAAATGTTTAAAGCATAAGTCTTATAATATTTATGATATATATGCATTAGAAATAACAACAGTGACGGAGTTTGAGTAGGACTCATGTGCTAGGCATAGTGCTAGTGTCTTATAGATAATAATAATAATATCCTTACAGATGATGAATCCAAGGCACACAGGTCAGGTAACTTGCCCAGGATCATAACTCTATAAAGTGACAGAGCTGAGATTTGAACCTAGGAAGTCTGGTTCTGGAATCATTATTTATAAAAATTATGTTGGTCGTTATGCTATGTGGACTGAAAAGTTGTGAAAATCACTGTGGTGACGGATACACAACAAGATTAAGCCTTTGCACTGAGTCCCTAGAAAGAAGGAAGTAAAAAAAATGACCAGTGGATGTGATCCAACTCTGCAAACATTTAACAGTGCTTAGAAAGAGCTGATGTTTTATTATATCATCTCATAATTAATTTCTAAGTATTTTGACAACACAGACATGAGTAGTAGGTGTGTCTGCCTTATGGGCAGGAAATCACCAAATCTGATGCTGATGGATGATCTATTTTTATATCAGTTTTCAGAAATTCACAATAAAATGTTCAGTATTTGATATTCTAAGATCAAAATAGTATGAAGCTGTTTTGTGTCTTTCTGGAATCTTCCCTGTTTCTTCCACTTACAATTACACTTAAAATAATTGATTTTTAAAATAAAAAAGTCCAGAACAAGTTGTACAGACAATTTGTTGTTTCCATGGAGAAGAAGTCTTGGAAAACATGCACAACCTCATTCTTTTCCTATTAGAGTCTTTGGAAACACATACTGTTTTTCTACCTTTTCCACCTACTCATGGAAGGTACAAATGTCATTTACACCAGTTAAAATGACATGGTGACTTTTTATGTGACACTAAAACAAACCTTGTTTCATATCATTGGAGCGTTGTATAAATTTTCATTTTTAAAAGACTTGAGAAATATATCTCTACTCATTCATGCCTAAATTCTTTTCAAATAAACTAATTAGAAAAATAGGGAATACATGGAAACAGAGAAGTAGAGAAAATGTCTAATTTTTCACTTACAACGACATAGGTAATCATGTAGCTAATATTTAATTTGAGGACCATTAAGGCAAGTGGCTGCATTTAAGATAAACTACCTACATTGTCTGAATCATAGGAATTAACATTTTTTAAATTTCCTGGGTTCCTTAAGTGATATACTAAAGGAACTAAAGTATAGTGATATACTATCTATGTTGCACTAAAAGCCAAATTCAAGAATTCTATAGAAAGAAAAGTAATGAATCTAGAAGAGTCAGAAAATCTAGAAATTTGGTGATCTTCTCTGAGTTTGAATTTCCTAAAACCATTTGAATATTCATGTAAAAAATCTAATTAAAGAGATTATCTTTGATGAAGACACAAAGGGGAATGGGATCATGTTAACTCTGTTATAGATTCATTTTTTCCCCCTCTCCCAGAATGGATAGACTTTAAACTTTTTATATCAAAAGAAAATAATTGTTTTTGTGGAAAACATATAAAAGCAGTATTTAAACTTAAATATATAGATCAAGAAAGGTTGAAAGTTATATGCATATGCTTTTGTAAATCAAAAATGTGAGCCGAAAGAGAAAAAGAAAATAAAAAACCTCTTAGAAGAAGCGTGAGGTTATTGTTTGTGATAATCCCAGACCATGTTGTGGGGTAGAGAAGGCAGCTAGGAGTCCTTTGTTCAAGGCCACTTTCTCAATGAGCCTTTTCCTGGCCGCCCTGGAAAAAAAACACACATCACTCAGCAGATCCCCTTATTCTCTTTCCCTGCCTTATTTTCTCCTTTTGACTTAATCAACATCTATCCAACTGTCTTTTAAAATATCGTCTTATTTGTTATCTGCCTTCACTCCGTAAGGGCAGGAATACAATGAATTCGGTGTACTCTTCTATCATCTAACAAAACAAAACATTTAGTTTCAGAAAACTAGATCCGTCAGGCATAACACCTTAGTGACTCTGCATTCACTCGTAGTGTCCCATGTCCATACTTAACTTCAACTGTAACAATTACTTTGGAGATTCTGGTCCCTATGTCACTGGAACCTCTCTCTTTTCCCCTTCTCACTTCCCCAAACATCCTGCCTCCTCATGTTCATTATACACCATATAAATGCTGATCCCCTAATTGCTTCCACTATTCATATTGAAATCCTCACCTGACTGTCTTGCTATCCTTCTTCTAGCCAAGCAAATCCTGGCAATTCTTGAGGATGGATTGAATGCCACTTCCTCCATAAATCGGTCCCCTTTCTCTTTAGTCATAATGATCCAGTGTAGGATTTGGAATCTTTGGGAATTAGATTCAAATCCAAACTGTGGTAATTTACTAGTTCTGAGACTTTTTACAAAGTGTCTGATTTAGATTTCTAATGTGCAAATGTATAGTACTTCTTTGAGTCTGTAATATTATGTGTGTTGAGTATGTTGTGGAAAAGGCCTAGCACATGATGACCTTTCAGTAATAATATTATTACATTTATGACTTATTCTTATAAATTTGTAATATATAATAATATAATAATTGTTAGTATAGCAACACTTATTAGAGATTACCAGAAGTCAAGCTTTTCCAAATTTTGTATCTATCAGGCTGTCTGCCTCTGGCAGAGTTGCCATGACAGCCTAACACTGTATTTAACATTTACTCCTGAAATTTTACATTCTTTACGTTTGTTGGCTATAGTCTTCCCCAAGTAGGTCTTAGAGGGTTTTAAAGAAATGACAGTGTTTTATACTTCTTCACATTCAGAACTTAGTGCATTTCAGGCTTGCTAGATGTGATAACTTTTCAGGGACCATCAGTGGAGTTCAGAAGCAAAAATACCTATGAAGCAATCTGCCCAGCGGCTGGGCTACAACTGCTTTCTGTTCCTTGTTTCCAAGCTGCAGCTCTTTGTGCTGGAGTTATTTTTGTCACTGGGTTGGATCTTAATCTTTTGGCAGAACAACACCAATCCTACCAACAAAGTTATGACTTTTTAAAGCTAGCCATCAGAACCAAGAGTGGCCCCTGCAGACTGGGAAGTGTTATTTTATGGGTAGGCATAGCCCTCCAATGACAGCCTACTTTGAGTAGCTCTGGCAGCTTTCCACGGTGACAATGGAGTAGCAAAGTCTGTTGCCAAATAGGGCAGCGTGCAGCAGACACCAGGATGCATTGGTGGCTGTGGACCCTGCCACCGGAAAATCTATTTTAGAAAATACTTTCTGGATTTGTCCTTACTGCTATTTTTTCTTCTGCTGTGTTTAGGAGAGATTTACAGCTTGTGTACCAAAAATGCCTGTGGGGATAAAAATTGAACTCTTGAACTTTTTTCTGTTCCTAAAAGACTTATTAACCCTTTTTTGTTCTCCACTAAATCTTAGGCCAGTCTTTTCTTCAATAAATATTTAGAATCCCACTCCTATGATTTGAACAAAAACATTTAAAAATATGAAAACAATATATAACCTCAGTGAAGCATAGCACCTGCTCAGATATCGTGCGAGAAGAGTTACACTTGCCAGATGGTGGTGATCATTTCCAAGTTGACACGATAAAGTGACATCTGTGCTTCAGCAGTAACCTGCCATTTTCTGTCAGCATTCTTCAGTCAACTCAGAGAAAGTCCACTCTCCCCGTGTCTACTAGAGTCAGAAGGCGTTCCCAGGGCCTGTTTCTGGACAGCCTGGAGGCAAAGATTCACTGGTTGACATTTTGCTTCGGCTGTCCGTGTGAATCATGTAAAATATCTCCCACTCCAAGTTTTCTCCATCTGCGGCTGTGTCTCCACAAGCACATCAGGCAACGTGAGATAAAATCCTAAGGCTTTTCTACACTTAGTTAACATCTTCCCATGCACTGAGAAGACGTTTAGATTTTACTTGGAAGTTAAGAAGGAGAGACTTTTTCTTTGATGGCAGGAAAATAGAGCCCTGGTTGGAAGAACAGGATATTTACTTTTGGTGTCTCTGGCTATAGATCTTACAAGATGCCACAGTCAGTCTAGTTCGATGTGATAACTTACGTTATGGGATCCCTTTGGCTTAGTTGCGCTGCCCAGAAGTATTTTTCTTCTGTTTAATTGAAACAGATTTTATTGTGAAGGCCCGTCCAGAATTAACATCCCCAAATTAATATTAGTGGATTTTGGCAGATTCCGATCCAGAAGATGCAAACATTTCATCCAGGCTTTATCCATGCCTTCTTGTTGGTCAAAGTTTTATTAGGTGCCAAGATGTTAGAAAATGAGGAAACTTTCCCTCGTTGTCATTTCAGAAGGCACATGTGCGTCTAGAACTGCATGTGCCATTACGTGAAGTTATTAGGAGCCCGTCAGCATAACTTCCAGAGGGAAGGCCGGAGTTGGCCTTCACGGTTTTCCTTCCTTCTTTCCTCCCCTCCCAACGCATGGTGTAAACAGACACACTACACACAGAAGCACATGATACCGCTGCAACGCGTTTACTGAAAAATATTCTGGGAGACAAAATTCAATAATAAATGATAAGGTTTTAAGTGAAAATTACATGGAAGCTTGCATGAGAAGAATCCTTCCTTGATTGATATTGCCATTGGGGAAAGGATTAAAAGTTGGTGGTATTAGGTTCAGGGAAAGGAGAGAGAGGACTGGTGCAAAGAGGGTAAGTCGGCAGCAGTATTGCTCAGATATGTTGAATACTTAGCATTGATTGAGCAGGTCTTGATCACTCTGATACTGTTTACAAAGAATGCTTCGCTTCACTAGACTTTTCTACAGTAAGTCATTTTGTGAAAATGAAATAGGCTTTTATATTCATATAAGACTTTGGAAAAGTTGGAGTCCACCTGTGATTTTCCCAGAATGGGTGTGGAGAATAAAAGTCTGTTTCTAGCAGCACAGTGCTGAGAAGTTTTTACTATGGGTTTTTTACTCACGGTGAACAGTTGGCCTGGTAAAGAGGCTAAGGTTTGGATACTGTAGAAAGTAATTACGATTGTTATTATGAGACAAATTACTTTGGGAGATAGCATACTCTAGTATCAGCATTCTCCATCCTAGTTTTGAGATTCCCTTGGGTATCTCCAGACATCGCAAAGGGTATCACAAGACTCTCCTGGCAAAATTAATTTTACTCTGTCCTACTTTCTGAAACATACACTGTGCAGCACTATTAAAAGAAACAGAATCCCTTCTAGTCAAAATATGATGAAAAGTAGAAGGAACACATCAGGTTCAGTACAAAATGTTGATTCTACACCTGGGTCTGCTACTCATCTCTGTTCTCACAATTCTTGCACTCAAATAAAAGTACTATCTTCCCTGTAACCCATCCATGAATTAAGAAAAGTAAAATGGGATTTTAGTTTGAAAATATGCCTTAGAGCTAAAAGATTCCCTATAAAATAAAAAATTACTTTAAAAACAATAAACTGTGTTAAGTGGTTCTGTCTTTAATAACAGTGGATCTGCTTAGTAGGAAGAGTGGTAAACTCAGAGTTAGGAAAAATAAATTATAATCTATACTTCTTACTTATTATTTTTTTCTTTATTTTTTTAACCTTGGATAATACATTAATATTTTCTGGGGTGGGGCAGCACCTATGGCTCAGTGGGTAGGGCACCGGCCCTATGTACCCGAGGTTGGCAGGTTCAAACCCAGTCCTGGCCAAACTGCAACAAAAAAATAGCCGGGCTTTGTGGCAGGCACCTGTAGTCCCGGCTACTTGGGAGGCTGAGGCAAGAAAATTGCCTAAGCCTAGGAGTTGGAGGTTGCTGTGAGCTGTGATGCCACAGTAGGCTACTGAGGGCAATAAACAGAGACCCTGTCTCTAAAATATATATATATATTTTCTGGTTGTGCGTGTTATTTATCTATGAAATAAAGGCGTTTAACTATATGTTTTTTAAATTTCCTTATAGTTCTACAATGTAATGAATCTAACAAGAAAAATGCCAATATTCAAATTTTTTTTCATTTATTTATATATCTTTTTATTGTTTGAATAATGTTTTCACATACAGTTTTTATTTGTTCATCAGAAATGAAGCAGAAAGAGCAGGCCTTAGACCCATCTTACAGGGAACTTGTTGAGTGGTTGTGTGACAGCAGTGTTGGGGAGGGGCAGAGGTGGAACTCTGACCCATTTCTACTAAATCAGTTATTCGGCATGCAGCATTCTCTCCTAAACATAGCAACTTCATACTGGGATTCTCAGAAATGCCCAGTATTTCAGATGATTTCCATTGAGTACAATATCATCCTATAAATATAAGTATTTTAATATGCTACTTCTATTTTGAAAAAAAAATTGATGCTCACATATCTAAAGTGATTTGGTACACCATAATTTTCATTGAGTTTTGACAGCAGATAATTTCATTTTGGTAAATACAATACTGTATCCTGACACAGATATAAATATGTGGGCAAGCTGGTTTGGCAAATTTGTCAGCACTTTTAAGGTTGCCATTTCTGGAAATATATGTCTGAACTACAGGAGGAAAAAAAAAACTGCAGTCTTATGAGAATGGCTGAGAAAGTTCTAAACAGGATACTGTCTACCCTCTTTTACATAGGATAGACAGTAAAATTGCTGTTGGTAACATTAATTCCATTTCATAATTTCAAGATTCATAACCAAACAAAGAAAAACAAACTTCTCTAATGTGCTGTAAGAATCGGTTCACAGTTAAGAATAGATTCTTTAAGATGACCTCCCATTACATTTGGTTTCTCTCAAGACTGGCATTTGGCTTGACTCAGGATGTGTCCCTTTTACTCAGGGTAGCTCACTGTCATTCTTCCAGGGAACCTTACTCAATCTTGAATAAGTTTCAAGATACTCTTAGAGGTGGTGGAAGTTTACTCATTTGTCCATTGTCAAGCAGAAGTCACGTGAAGAGAAGCCCAGCCTTGGTAAAAGCAGGAAATGTGTTAGAGCCAGGCCAGAAGCGAGATGTAGGCAGGAGGTGTGGCGGTATTTAACTTGAAAGTCAGGACCTAAGGGAAGCAGAACGATCACCAGGGGTGTAAATGAGCAGCTTGTTCAGTTGCTCCTTCAGTTAGCAAGAGTTTTGTGGCCAAGACAAAAAAGCAAAAGCTCTACCATCTGCTTTTATTTCGGAACTGACCTCTGCAACCTATTCGCCACTTCCATACAAAACATTCTCTCTCTCTCTCTCTCTCTCTCTCCCCCCCCCTCTTCCTCCCTCCATTCTGAGTGATCATAGTGATCATTACATTTTTTTCTGCCAAATAAACCCTAAGAAGAAATTAAAAAGGAATTCTTCCTTCCCTCTTGCTAGCTACCTGCCTTTATCCCTCGCCCAGCTTCCATTAGTGTATTCAGTGAGCAGCTGTAATGGTTTCAAACTGGGAAAACACATAGAAGAAAAGTTTCTTCCATGAAGGTGCTTCTCAAGGCATAAGCAAGCAAAATAACAAAAACACATGGCACAGCTGAGTACAGAGCATACATGCAATATAAATGTGTGTATTTTTAAATGTGCACTCATGTATTTAAATTTTGATATATATTTATTAAGAACTGAAAACAAAAAACTTAAAAAAAAAAGTGGAGAACCCACCTAAATGTAGCTTAAACAGCAATGGATTTCCATTATCCTTTTTAAAACGTCTCCAAAGAGGACTGTACTAGGATTAATTATTTCAACAGGAAAATTTTCAGTAGGAAAATTTCCTCTGAAGTTTCCATTTCCATTGCAGGAGGCCAGTTCCCTTACTTGGTTTAGATTAATCATGACTAAGCTACTGCCCAAGGATGAAGGTGGGGACCACACTGTGTAAACCAAAGTGGGTCCTCTCCTGGCCAGAAAGAAGGGAGAGAATAGTGATTGGGTTGACGGCTCAGAGAACTCACCTCATACACCAAGTGTTGGTCATTGTGAGTAATTCTGTACCATGACAGTAAGATGAGCCCACGTCTTCAGGGAGCTCACAGTAGAGTTCTGGGGATCAAACGTGTGTACTGGCAATTCTCATGCAACACAGTTATAATAAAATACAAAATAACAAGAAAGAAAAATTAACTCAGGGAAAGGAGGATAAAAACTCAAATTTTTGTTTCAAGTAATCAGATTTCAATGAAGGGAAAATAATTCTGAGTGGGAGAAAGAAGAGGAAGAATTAGCAGTCCACACTGGCTTATTTATTTTAGGATCCACAAAATTATAAATGTACTTAAATGACAAGCAAAGAAATACAGAAGTGATTCTTTAGGTAGCGAGCATCCACAGAAGGCTTTTGAACAGGGAGTGGCCAGATCAGAACTTAAGAAGCATTGTGCTAAATCCTTGCAGAAATATAATATGTGAGTGAGATTGGTTAGCCAGTGCGTCTTTGGGGGAGATTAGTGAAAATACATGCAGGGAAAATGGAAGGCAGAAGATAATGCAGTTAGTAAAATGGAAAATCTGTACTAATTCGGGCAAGGGGCAGCTGTTTTATGAACTAATCTTCTGAAAGGGGAATGGAAAGAAAGAGAAGCCTTCTGGTGGAGGGAGGGTCAGAGTCGGCATGTAGTGAATGGTGCTGGGTCAGAGGGAATAGGCAGTGAGCCTGAGTACAGAGCATATTCATGGGCTGCCTGCCATCAGCTGGAAACATCTGCCCCACCCATCACCAGCTAACATCAGGCAGTACTTTCAGCGAGTTACTTAAATTATTTAAACTGATTCTATCTCTGGACAGTGACCTTACTTAGTGGTGAGGGCTACACATGATGATGCCTCTGAGGTACCTGGCATATTGCCTGCATATAATGGGACTCAACAATTGTTAATTCTTGCCTGACTGTATAAAAGTGATAGGGAGCAGATGTGATGGTGGAGAGAGTCGTTTTGAAAAGAAAAGAAAATTGAGAACCATCTAATATGTAGGTCAACGGCCTTTGTGCAAAGGACAATACAGTAAATATTTTCAGCTTTACAGATGATGTAGCCTCTGTTAGAATCATGTGACTCCTTCATCGTAGCATGAAAGCAGCCATGATAATATGTGAATGAGTGACTGTGGTTTGTGTTCCAATCACACTTCATGGACAATGAAATTTAAATTTTATAATATTTTTGCATGTCATGAAATATTAATCTTCTGTGACTTTATAGTGTTAAATATTTAAAAACATAAAAAAGAAAATTCTTAGGTCTTCTGCCAACCAAAATAGCAGTCTAGACTTGGCCTGTGGGCTGTATATTGATTATCTCTAATCTTAAATAATACCCAATTTCAGGGAATGGAATGATGGAGAATATCAAATAAAGATGAATAATAGATGAGCTATAGGGAAAACCAAGGAAGTATAAGAGTACGTTTGATTAGGTGATTGCCGGGTCACTAGTTAGAGAAGTAATTAGGTAGAACCTAGAATGTCAGGGGGAATGCAAATCAGTGCAGTTATTACAGTGTTCAGTATGATTAGTGGGAGAGTTGGAAGGAATTGTTAAGAATTGTTTGTATTGGCATGGCGCCTGTAGCACAGTGGCTATGGCACTGGCCACATGCACCAAGGTTGGTGGGTTCGATCCCAGCCCGGGCCAGCTAAACAACAAAGACAACTGCCACAAAAAAGAGCCGGGTGTTGTGGTAGGCGCCTATAGTTCCAGCTACTTGGGAGGCTAAGGCAAGAGAATTGCTTACAATTCTGTAAGCTGTGATGCCACAGCACTCTACTGAGGGCAACATAGTGAGTCTCTGTCTCAAAGGAAAAAAAAATTGTTTGTATTAAGTGGAAGAGTCAATAAATGGATGAAGATTGAAGGTGCAAAAATAAAGGAAGAAGAGACCAAATAAGGTAAAGGAGGTAAATAAGATATCAGAATGCCACAGGTGTTGGGATTAGCTTTAGATGAGTGTGGGCATCTTTCTGGAGAGGAAGAGCAAGGGGTAGAAGACAGAAATTTGTATGTAGCAGTACTGATGTGAGGACCAGAGATAGTATCTCGTGGCCTTGGGCTCTTTGTGATTGAGGTACTGGAGTGTTTTCTGAGCATGAAATAAAATGAGTGGGAAGAAGGAGCCTTGAATGTGAGGACAGTTTACGACAGCAGTCAGGACCAGAGCAAGAGTCTCGCATGAGAAGCATACAAAGGTACCGAGAAGGCAGTGAGGATCCTGACTGGTAGTCAGACACAATGCAGTCTCAAGATTTTGAGATGTCCTCAGTGGTGGTCAAAAAAAGAACCCAGAAACATAAAGTAGGACTGGGAATTCACACACAGGCCTGGGGACAAACAGGTGACTTCTTGAATATTTTCTCTTTCCCAGTCATTTAGAAATTTGGGGCATAGTTAAGTTCTGTAGCCACAAGTATTTAAACTGTGCCAAGACACAACTGTGGCTATGTATGACTATTTAAATTTAAACTAAATTAAATAAAAATTCAAAACCAGTTACTCAGTATAGTATGCAGCTATACTGTATGTGCTCAGTAATGACATGTTGGACTGTTCAGGTGGAACACATTTCCATCCACGCAGACTTCCATTGGACAGGACTGGTATATCGCACAGAATGGCTTTCTGTCACTTTTTATCTGCCTGGAAGCACTGAGATTCAAATGAAAGTGTAGACTGATATTAAAAATTTGCACATAATTCCCCACCCCCGGAAACTGAGACCATTTAAAAAAATAATTTGAAGACAAATCCATGGCTCACCCTAGGTTAAGCTCTCCATCTCCATCATGACTGATAGGCAAACTGACAAAAGTAGAGTTCAACTGAGTGACAGTAAAGGATTTAAAATCCAAGGCATTAAAGAGAACAATGGGAACATTGTATTCATTCTGTTTCTTTTTTCCCCCACTCTCAAATTTAGTTCAATGGCTGAGTCATGTAGGTTAAATGTGTGTGACAGAGTGTATTCTGTGGTGTGTGAACATAAAGGGCACATGCTGAAATGCAGAACATTAATATGTAAATCAATGCAATTTTCCATAATAGATATGTAACTGAAGTCCTTGAGTGATACAAAATGGAGCAGGTATTTTGATCAGTTTTTAATTCTATAGCCCTTCATCTGGTGGGCAGGCTTTTCTCTTTTTATCTCATTATGTCCATAATAGAAGTTACATTAATGGGGTACAACGCGTGACCTCAGAAAGTAGAGTGGTTCCTGTGGGAGACCAGGTGCTCTGCTGCCTGGATTATTCATTAGGAAATACTCACTTATAAAATTTTGGTCTTTTTATGAAGCATAATTTGCTCTTTTGAAAAAAAAATGTATGATTCCTCGAAAGATAGCAGGCAAGTTATTCTTGATTTATTTCTCTTGGATCTATTTCAATTTTCTTAAAAATTAAATTTTTGAGGGAATTATCTTTTTTCTTCCCTAAATAGAGATGGTTTCTGTACATTGGAAAAACTCTGTATACTCTGTCCTCTTGGTTGACTGATCATTAAAGAATTGTGAAAACGGTCCTATAATTTCTATTATTCCTAATTCTTAATGTCATATGAAATTAAAAAATAATTCTGAAAAAAGATAACATGGCACAAATGTTCTTCTATGGAAAAATTATAGAAGATGAGTGAAGACAAAGGTCAAAGAATGGAGATATAAGTTGCATTTCTAACTAACATACATATTTATTTACTTATCCGTAGTTGCATATTGTTTAGAAAAGCAATCTACTCTGTTCATAATGTAAACATACAAATGGGTTATCTAAAAGCTTTGAGATATGAGGCAAGTTACTTAATTTTGCTGAACCTATTCTGTTTACTCTGAGTACTTTTCACATTGAATTATCATGCACATTAAATCAGGAGATTAATGTAAACCGTTCAGCATGGGGATATATCCCTATTGATAATTGTCTTTCTGAAGGCCCAGAGCTAGCAAAGGCTGTTCAGGTACTTGGATCAAGATGGCAATGACAGCACAACCATCTCCCTTCCCGCTCCACAGTTGGAAGAGATCCCCTTGTAACCATATCCCAAGGCTACTCACCTCACAGTCTGGGCACTTCACATGCAACTGTCCTAAGGAGCATCTAGGACAGAAAAATTAAATAAATATCTAACTACCTTAGACAGATGAAGGCAATCTACATAATAGAGCCATTTCAACATGTTTACAAAAGTTCTTAAATTAAAAACTATATTTGCAGTGATTCTTTCAATGAAAATGTATACCTTATTTTGTTCTTGGTTAAATGTACCTCCGCCTTTGTTTTCGGTCTCTCCTTCTCTTCTCTTGAAGGAAGATCCTCTAAAGAACTTGAGGCTGAGTTGTTTTTTTTTTTCTTTTTCAAGGAAAGCGAGCATCAGAACTTAGCCTAGAAAGACAAGGGAAGTGAAACAATAAATCAGATCTTTGAGTAATCATTTCAGATTATTTTCCTACAACTAAGACTATTTGTCCTTATATCCAATTTTCAAACTTGATATTCTAAAATTTCCCATTTTACATCTAAGGTCTTTCTTTGAAGACAGGTATTTTTCTCAAGGCATGGCAGAAAAAACAATATAAGAAAATCAGAATGACTAAGAGATGGATGTTTAAAAAAATGTATTTGAAGATGTTACTGTTAGGTCTTGTTATTGTGTGAGAAGAACCAAAGACCTCATTACTGACTGAAGCAAGGGCAGGTGGCAGCTGAGCTTCTGTAGGTTGATTTGGACTGGACATTTGTATCATTCTGAATTTTCTAGGAAAACTATATGATCTTCTATTTCATTTTTGCTGCACTAGCACAGTTTATTAGGGAGATAGGAAGGTAGAGTTCAGAATAGTAGTGCCACACACTCCCTTGGTATCTCCCTAAGTGGAAACTTCCAGTTACCCAAGACTGGTATGGAAGCTAATATAATGGTTTACACACACTTTGACTACTAAAAAATTGAAACATATCTTTGGTTTTCAGATATGATAAGAAAGGTGAAAAGTATTGAATAGTTGTCAGACTGTTGTGGGCTTTTTCAGAATTTCCATAGGCATGACTTTACTCCCCACAAATTAGACTACTATATAATTACATATCGACCATTTGTACTAAAATGATACTCATTAACTTAGTTATTATTGAACAACCTTTTTGAAATTTCAAAATATTAAGGGGGTACAAATGTTTTAGATTCCATGAATTGCTTCCATGATGCTTGTATCTGGGCTATAGGTGTGCCATTATGGTGTTCATTGTACCCAATAAGTAGATTTTGCCCCCCCTTCTTCCCCACTGGTAGATTTCCATTGAGTTTTACTTCCTTCTGTGCACATGTGTGCTCAACAGTTAGTTTGAATTTATGAGTGAATACATGTGTTGTTTTATCATTCTTGAAATACTTCACATAAAATATGGTCTCCAGTTCCATCCAGTTTGTTACAGAAGATACTGATTCATCTTTTTTATAGTTGAGCAATACTCCATGGTATACATATACCACATTTTATTAATCCACTCATGAATTTATGGGCACTGGATTGATTCCACATTTTTGTGGTTGAGAATTGTGCTGCAATAAACTTCCTAGTACAGCTGTCTTCTTTAACTTTGGGTCCACTCCCAGTGGTGGGATTGCTGGATAAAATGGTAGGTCTATTTTCAGTTCTGTGAGGAATCTCCATTCTGTTTTCCATAGAGGTTATATTAATTTACAGTCCTACCAACACTGTATGAGCATTCCTTTCTCTTTGCATCCATGCCAGCATCTATCAAATTCCTAATATCATGCTTTACAGATTAAAAAAAAATAATTCTGCATTTCATTTGAAACCAGAAGGAGCAAAAATAGCCAAAGCAATCTTAAGGAAAAATAACAAGTCTGGAGGCATCACATTATCAGAATCAAAACTATACTATAAAGCTATAGTAACTAAAACAGCATTGAATTGGCACTAAAATATAGATATAGAGTAATGAAACGGAAACAGAAAGCCAGATATAAAACCATCTATTTACGGCCAACTGATCTTCAACAAAATCGCAAAAATGCACCTTGGGGAAAAGGAATTCCATTCAATAAAATGTTGCTGAGAGAGTTGGATAGCCACCTTCAGAATAATGAAATAGGACCCCTTCCTCTCATTACTCACAAAAATTAATCAAAGACTTAAATCTAAGATATGAGCCTATAAGAATTCTAAAGGAAAATGTCAGAAAAACTCTCATAAATATCCTCCTAGGCAAAGAATTTATGACTAGCAACACATTGGCAATCATGGCAACAACAAAGGTTAATAAATGGGATTTGATTAAACTAAAAAGCTTCTACATAGTTAAGGAAAGCATCAACAGAACAAATAAGCTCGGCACCTATGGCTCAATGGGCTAAGGCACCAGCCACATACACCTGAGCTGGTGGGTTCGAATCCAGCCCGGGCCCGCCAAATAACAATGATGACTGCAACTGAAAAAAAAAAAAAATGGCCGGGCGTTGTGGTGGGCGCCTGTAGTCCCAGCTACTTGGGAAGTGGAGGAAAGAGACTTGCTTGACCCCAGGATTTGGAGGTTGCTGTGAGCTGTGATGCCACAGTACTTTATCCAGCTTGAGGCTCTGTCTCAAAAAAAAAAAAAAAAAGCAGAACAAATAGGCAACCTACAAAAAGAGAGAAAATATCCACAAGCTATCCCTCCAATAAAGGGCTAATATCTATAATTTACAAAGAACTTGAGCATATCAGGCAGAAAAAAGTAAACAACCTTATTAAGGAGTGAGGAAGAGACATGGACAGAGGCTCCTCAAAAGAAAGACAGATGGCAAATACACTTATGAAAAAGTGCTCAATGTCATTAATCATCAGGGAAGAGCAAATTAAAACCACAATGAGATATCACCTTACCCCAGCTAGAATATGCACCTTTATATATTTATGAGATGATGACTTCTAATTTGGACATTGTTCTGTAATTTCCTGAGACCATGGATTACTATTATTTTATTGTTATCATAAATAGATTTGGGTGATGAGAATGATTTAGTGCATCAGGCAAGATAGCTTGTAATTCAGATTCCACCCTGTTGGTTTGTGCAGTGTCACTGTAATGTCTGTTCCTTTTATACTCCCGAATAGGGGAACCAAGACATAGCAAATCTGGTGACAAACCCATTGTCTCTGTATTTTGACAATATATCCAAATATCTTTTTCATTCCATTTACAGGTAGATTATATATTGTCACTATGCTACATAATTCTAAAGTTTCAATTTTTGAATGAAAGGCTGTGAATTTAAGGAAGTTTGGGGTGGAGCAGAGAGAATGTTATTTTGTCCATTATGATGGTGGCACAGGAAATGGACTCCATTTGAAATGTGTCACACAATAACCACATGTGAGGTTGGAGTGGCTATATTCTGTTTTGGGGTGGGTCAGGGACTGAATTTGCAGTGAAACTTTTTGGGGCCAAATTCAGTAAAAATAATCGCATCTCTCAGGGAAAATGAGAGACAAGATTTTATGACACCGACCTTTAAAGAATTGGTACATTAGATGTGGAAATTGTCCTGGTAGAACTTAGTTATGCTTCTTAAATTTCTCTCCATTCTCAAATATATGTTGTCACATACAGGGAAGTGTGAATGTAGAAAGCAAGATACAACACACCAACACACCATGCTGTAAATTACTGCAAAATACATGTGCTTTAAAAAACCCATTTGTAAAATACTGCTCCAGTTACAATTTTTTTTTTTTTTTTTTGAGACAGAGCCTCAAGCTGTCACCCTGGATAGAGTGGTAGCATCTCAGCTCACAGCAACCCCCAATTCGTGGGCTCAAGCGAATCTCCTGCCTCTGCCTCCCAAGTAGCTGGGACTACAGGTGCTCGCCACAATGCCCGGCCATTTCTTGGTTGCAGCCGTCATTGTTGTTTGGCGGGCCCGGGGTGGATTCGAACCTGCCAGCTCAGGTGTACGTGGCTGGCGCCTTAGCCTGTTGAGTCATAGGCGCTGAGCCCAGTTACAATTTTTATTGCATGAAGTAAAACTGAAATTTTTTGTGTTCCTCTGAAGATGAGTATTAGAACAAAATTGTTTTAATTAAGAAAAGACACCTATGCTGTTTGAATTTAAGCAAAAGATAACAAGTCTGGAAGCATCACATTATTAGAATTCTGGAAGCATTCTGGAAGAATTAGATCATTCACCTATATAGTTTCTTTTAGTTACAGTAACTAAAAAGCACACTTGGTGGCATTCATAGCCCTTTACGCTTTAGCCCTTGCTGCATTATCCCAGAGTTAGTACTGTAAGCTTTTCTACTACGAGAAGTGAAATTTGCTATTTTCACATAATAGTTTAGAAAATCAAGAAAAGGTCAGTCTTTCAGAAAACAGATGACTCATATTCTTCATATAAAATCATTTCATCACTCATCACAAATCCTGTCAGTATAGGTGGTTACCTACTGGAAGGATTTTGTAATGTCTTTGCAACAAGTATCATTGATAATGCAAAGGTTGGGAGGTGCTAAGGATATCCACAATTTGGTGTGCTCAGTATGCCTCCTTTTTTGTAGCCTGTATTTTCTGTTTTTGAAGAACACCAATAAAGTGAGGTTCAAGGGCCTCTGGGACAAAATGGAGCATCTTGAAAAGAAGTGCAGGTGTGGCAGGCAACAGCAGTGGCCCTGTGAGTGGTAACCTGTGAAATCATACCTCTTTATCCCAGAGGCAGCAGGCTCCTTTGGAAATCCTCACATCAAACTCACAAAAGGAAAGAGGTGCTAGATACATCACAGGGAGCCAAACAGAGTATTTAACAAAGGAAAACAAATCTGAACAAAGTCTCGAGAAGAAAATATGTAGCAGACACACATTTAGTCTTAATTTGCAAACATCAAGCTGTACATAATTATAGGTTATGGACTCATTTGGCCCCTAATACCAAACGCTTTTCCTACCTCTCTAATCTCTGCCTCTACCTGCCTATACAGCCTTCCAGAAACAGGAGGATGGCCATTGATGTACACAGTAAGTTTCAAGTTATAAAGCCGGCAGTCAGATGGGAGCTGTAAGACAGGAAGATTACTGAATGAAATTGATGTTATTAATTTGAACAAGTCATAAGGTGAAACTTCTCAGATATCCAGACATGTAGGTTAAATAAAGGCTTGTACTTCTGAGCAAAACCAAGACATTGATTGAAATGCAACAAAATAGAGTTTGTTACAAGGTGATGTCTTACCTACCCAGTTGTCCTGAGCAACTACTGGCAAATACTACAAGCAATCATGCTTTAATGTTGCTTCTTACAATCTGGACAGAGTATTTTAAAGCTGATTATTGCCATGACGAGAGCTCAGGAGATAGTTACATGCTCATCGTCAAGGTTGACCTCTTTATTTTTGCAGCAAAATGCATGCTTTGGCCTAAAGTGGTGCTATATAGAAGTCCCAGCCTGTTTCTCTGAAGGACATTCCTTATTACCGAGGCCCAGTCTCCTCTTTCTAAAGCTGTTCCATTAACAAGCCGTTTCCCACTTGTTACTAAAAAATAGAATTAAGAACATCTACAAATGAGTAAGAGGGATGCTTCTTATTTATTAAACATAAGTACATTATGCAGTAGGAAATAACTAATCTATACTGGTGTTATCCTGTATGTAACCTATTTATTGAAGGACAGAAAACTAGAATCAGAGTGAAGAAGGGAAGCCTTTGATGCAAGCCAGTGAGCCAAGTGGAAATAGGCATCTTGGTCCTGTACACATTTGAAAGGGGCACAGTATTCTTGAATTCTCCACAGAGCTTAGCCTAGAACTGAGCATATCAAGTGCTAGTAGAAGTCAGTTGATAAATTAAATCAAATAGCACTCAATTGCTATTGTGTATGAAGAAAACATTCTTTCCTATTGCTAATTATCAGAGCTGCCTAGCCAAGGCCTTGCCATTTGTTACAGGAGAGCAATTGTTGCTCTTCCTTTTCTTTGACACTCTCTCTAACTCCATCCTCGGCCATCCCACCAGGACATGAGCAGAATGACTGACTCTCAGGCGTCACCAATGTCAGAGGTCCAGGGTCCAGGCACAAGAACCTTCCCACTGACTCTTCAGCATTTCCCCTCTTAAATTCCTATTTTCTTCCTTTTGTTCCCAAATTCCTATTCTTTTTTATTTTTATTTTTTCATAGAGGCAGAGTCTCACTTTGCTGCCCTTGATAGAGTGCTGTGGCATCACAGCTCACAGCAACCTCCAGCTCTTAGGCTTAGGTGATT
>CAUYON010052214.1:0-14469 GCA_963573935.1 Arctocebus calabarensis
GTCAAGTTGGATAGCTATAGTGTTGAAAGTTTTGTTGCCCAATTTTTTTTTTTTGTAGAGACAGAGTCTCACTTTATCGCCCTCGGTAGAGTGCTGTGGCGTCACACAGCTCACAGCAACCTCCAACTCCTGGGCTTAGGCGATTCTCTTGCCTCAGCCTCCTGAGTAGCTGGGATTACAGGCGTCCTCCTCAATGCCTGGCTATTTCTTTTTTTGTTTTGCAGTTCAGCTGGGGCTGGGTTTGAACCCGCCACCTCAGTATATGGGGCCGGCGCCCTACTGACTGAGCCACAGGTGCCACCCAACGTCAGCCTATCTTGAAGGACAAATTCCTAGATGTCAAATTGGATAGCTATAGTATTGAAAGTTTTGTTGCCCAATTGTTATGTCAAAAAAAGTCACTCATTTATTCTGTCAATGTAAATGTTGCAGAGGATATTATGATATATTCAGATAATTCAGCTCACTGCAGTCATGACAATATATGAAAAAGATCCTACACAAGATAGGGAAACATTCCCAAGTCATAGTTGTTATAAGTGACAGAGTAGTATAGTTAGCATGATCCCCTTTGTTTTATTTCCCTTTACTTTTTTACTTTATTTCATTTATTTTATTATTTTATTGACTGAGTTTCACTTCGCTGCCCTGGATAGAGTGCCCATGGTGATCCTCTTGCCTCATCCTTGCGAGTAGCTGGGACTACATCACAACGCCCAGCTAATTTTTCTTCCTTTGCAGTTTTTGGCCAGGGCTGGGTCTGAACCCGCCACCTCCAGCATATGGGGCTGGCGGCCTACTCCTTGGAGCCACAGGCGCCACCCCTAATTTCTCTATTTTTGGTAGAAACAGGGTCTCGCTTTTGCTCAAGCTGGTCTCCAACTCCTGAGCTCAAGCGGTCCACCGACCTTGGCCTCCCAGAGTGCTGGGGTTATAGGCATGAGCCACCTTGCCCGGGCCCTATTTACTTTAAATAAGATAAATCCCATTTGTATGAAACATCATATGCATTTTCTCTGTACTTATCTAGACTTTAAAAATTGCCAGAATGATAGCCAATAAATCGCAGATTGGCATACTTGTGAGGACGGAAGTTTTCATTGTTAACTTCCATTCTGTGTTACCACACATTTTAATTACACGCATGTAGTACTTTAACATTTAAAAACCGGTTTAAAATAAAAATAGTTGCCTTGAAGTGTGTTCTTCCGAGGGAGGCTGACAGTTTCCAGGTAGTCTGACAAAGTGACTTCATCTTACACACCAACGCAGTTTATTTTTGCTGTGGTTATCTCTTGGAGAAGGAAACAGTTCCCTTTTTTTCCTGGAAAAGAGCTTTATACACTTAGGAACTAACTCCTTTATGAAAATTCAACTTCTGAGGGCATTCGTAGTCTCATTTCTGCCAGAATCTTCCCTAAAGGAGTTTATTCCAGATAAAGTCCCACGTTTTTTCTAAACAAATGCTATTTTGGGTTCTGATTATCAGGTGTGTTTGCTTTAAATATTTGTAAACTGCTTGAACTTTTCAACAAAAGCAGTAAATTCACCTTCACAGGTCAGAGCATCTTATACAAAATATTCACTTCTAATTTACACAAAAATCATTTATAACTAAGCCTTACTTACCCCTTGCCGATTTGCTGCGGATCAATTTTGGATAAAGAGTCTTTAGGCTTTCATATTAAGTTTGTAACTCTATCACTACCACCAAGTTTCCTAAATGAAAAAAAGACTGTTTTAATGTACAGAATATTTAGATATATATTGAGAGCTCTTTCTTTTACAGAGAGTTAAGAATAGAAGGCATATTGCCAGTGCTTTTCATATTTTCTTTCAAAAGAAAAGAAACACTTTTTATATTCCCAAATCACTGAAGAAAGCTTTAGACGTATTTCCAACTCAAACTCTTTTTTAATTCAGACGCACGGAGTTGCATTAAAACCACAAGGGTAGTGATTTCACTTACAAGTTCTACAAGCACAAATCAGTACCTATTTTTACTGTAATTACACTTTTCTCCCTTTCTCCTCTTCATAAGCTACTTTTGAAACTTCATGTTTTCCTTACATATATACATGTACACTTTTTTTTTTAACTTCACGAAAAATCTCAGTTGTGCAGCTATTTGCAAAAGGGAACAAATGTAAGACAAATTTCTCTAATGCAGGGTTTTGTGACTAACATAGCCTGACATTAGTTGGTTAACCCCTCAAATAATAAGAAACAACTTTGCTTAGAGGAAAATGGGGAAAACTCAAGGCTGTAAATATTCAAATCAAGAGAGTAAGTTGTAATTTAATTATATTCTTTAAGAAGAATATAATCACCGTAGCCTCTGAGTGGTGGGAGGTCACCTTTAAGCCTTCTGGAACTTTGTTTGTATCATTAGAAAAATGAGCCAAGGCTCCTATATCGTCAGGTAAATATATTTTCTTTTTCCAAATATTAAATATCACTAGCTTTTGAAGACATTTACATCCAAATCTCAAATACTTTTATGCCAGTACAAGAAAATGATCCAAACCTCTGCAAACAAGTACTAGAATTCAAACCCCTGCAAATAAGTACCAGAATTCCCACAAGTGTTATAACTTAACTATATGTCAGAAAGTTTCACATAAAGTATTTCAAATATAGTTCTCTTTAAAAAATATGAAGAACATGTAAATTTAAAAAAAAAGGCTGAGAATAGTCTGGAGACATGATTCTTGAGGCAGCAGGGTAGAGATTTGAACCCAGCTATTGTGATTCAAGCCTAGGGCATGTTTTTGAGGTCTCTGAGTTGTATCTACCTATGACAACTGGCTCATTTTGCAAGGATGGGTTTCCAAACACCATCAAATGGCGGAGACGAAAGACCTGAGTGAGCTGGAAGAACCATCAGTTTTCCTACTTGTTAGCAGTGTTCTCAAAAAGGCCCAGAGAGGGAAGAGGTTCATCTTACCCCTGAAGTAGAGCCTGGTTCGTCAGGACTGTCAAAGTGTTTATTAAGCGACCTTCTTCCTGGCCTGATAGAAAGAAAGCCTCTGGCCAAATCTAACCCCTTCTTTCAGAACCCTGTGCTCCATGAACAGACCCTTAGAATGCAACCCAGAGAAAGAATTCCTGGTGGTTCATAGAAGTTGGTTCACAAAACACTATTGCTCACACCTTTTGCATAATGCCTCCCCCCAACACACACACACACACATAGCTGGTATTTTTACGTGTGGTTGCAAAAGTGCTGGCTGGAATCGAAGGGACACGTTGGGCAACTTTTTCAGGTCAATGATTTGCCCAGGCCACAGTAGGAACAGACCAGATGTCCCAGCCTGGGGCCAGGGCTTTCCAGAAAGGCCTGGGTGATGGCATCTATAGATTTTGATAAGCTCCCAAAACTTTATAGAATTAGGAGTTTTTACATGAAAATTAAATTTCTTATATTCTGTTAGGGGAAGAAAAATCAGATGATCCAGAAACACGGGGCTCAAATTCCTTTGTTAGAACCTTCACTAGAGCTAAGTAGCAGCTGCCCCATTAAGGGGGGTACAGGTTCTTAGGTGCCCCACAACCCCCCCCCCCCGATTGTACACACCCTGAGCCTAAACTAACGTTTCTGTAGACCGACTCCTAGCACTGTGGCAAGGTGGTAGGAATTTCACCTTTGTTGTTGGGCAGACTTAGCTTTGAGAGCTGGTTCTACCACTTACTGTTTATGTGGTCTTGGGCAAGTTATTTGATCCAAGCCCATGTCCATTTCCGCATCTGTAAGAAAGAACTAAGAATTCCCACCCAGCAAGGTGGTTTCCAGACCAGCGAGAGTGTGTGAGGAGTACTTAACTCAGCACCCAGCACGGATACTGAGTACATGGTGGGGGCTATAGTGGAAACATCTCACAACACCTTTTATGAGAAGGGCTCAGTTTCTAGCTAATCAGTGTACTAAGCATTCTCAGGTGGTTCACACCACCATAGGAACCACCCTAGCTTTATTGGAGAAGGAATCTGAAGCTGGAAGAATTGACTAATCCAAGATCACTCAGTTACTTAAAGGCCAATAGATCCAGAGCTTTCCAATGACCTATGAATAGACCTCAAAGTATGTCTTTGATAATTAAGCTTAGGAAAGTGCTATTTGAATTATGAAGTGTGAGGATAAGATAATTTGATTAACAGGAAGATGGGACAGCGATGTGTGATTATCATATTTAGACAAAAATAACCACCCATCCATTCGCTCATTCATTCATTCTCTGGGCACTGACTGAGTCTCTTGTTTGGACAGGTCTTATGCTGGGCTCTGGAATAACAGCACTGGGCAAGACTGATAGGGTTGCTCGCTGTCTCCATAGAGTCTAGAATCGCATGGCGCAAGGCAGAGGAGAAAACAGATTATAGACAATTCAGATGGAGATAAATGTCATGAAGGGAATAAAGAGGATTATGTGAGAAGGACTCAGTCTCGCCCATAGCCAGGTGAAGAATGGGCAAACGGGCAAGAAGTGTGGGGAAGGGATATAGCAAGTGCTAGCACCTGGGGGCAGGAAGGGCCTCCTGCTGAAAGGCCCAGGTGACCTGGGCGAGGTGTCTGGGGGCTCCGTGAACCCAATATAGGTGTTTGCAAAGGGATTTAAGCAGAAAAATGATTGAATATTCTCAGCTATTGTTCAAACACTATTTTTCATGGAAGGTTCTTTGGACAGGGTCATGGAGACTCCTAATTAAGCCTTGTCCCCATCTCCGTCTCTGTGGCTGTCCTCAGAGAAACCCTTTAGAACACTAGGGTTCCACATAACCCACTGTGAACACCTCCAATCCAGGCAGTTTACAGAATCTTTTTTTTTTTTTCTTTTTGAGACAGTTTTACTCAGTTGCCCTGAGTAGAATGCTAGGGTATGATAGCTCACAGCAACCTCAAACTCTTGGAACCAAGAGATCCTCTTGCCTCAGCCTCTTGAGTAGCTGGGGCTACAGGCACCTACTGCAATGCCGGCTTTTTCTATTTTTAGTAGAGACAGGATCTTGCTCTTGCTCAGGCTGGTCTCAAACTCCCAAGCTCAAGCCATCCACCTGCATTGGCCTCTGAGAGTTCTAGAGGCCACCACACCCAGCCAGTTTACAGAATCTCCAGGACCTGTGATTTGCCGACTCAGGGCCCCAGTCCTGGGATCCAGAAGCATAATCCTGTGTTCTTGTCACTTACCCTACAATCAAGCTTCTTTGTTTATTTCACTTTGGGTGTCTAGTTCTTAACATGTTCAGTGTCTACTTAGGTTAGTAAATTTCCTCTTGAACACAAATAAAGGTGTTCATCGATGCTGTAATGTCTGAAGTGAGATTGAGTGTCATTTGTTCTTGAGTTTGAGATTCCTCAATGACATAAGGATACATCTAACCTTTGCCTTTTCATCTGCTCTCAACTAAACAAAAAGAAATCATTAATTTATATTTCTTTCTTTTTTTTTTTTTTTGAGACAGAGCCTCAAGCTGTCACCCTGGATAGAGTGCGGTGGCATCACAGCTCACAGCAACCTCCAATTCCTGGGCTCAAGCGAGTCGCCTGCCTCAGCCTCCCAAATAGCTGGGACTACAGGTGCCCACCACAACGCCTGGCTATTTTTTGGTTGCAGCTGTCATTGTTGTTTGGCTGGCCCGGGCTGGATTCTAACCCACCAGCTCAGGTATACGCGGCTGGCGCCTTAGCCCGTTGAGCCACAGGCGCCGAGCCCATTAATTTATATTTCAAGGTGTTGTAAACTTCTCACCTTTCTGGGTTCGGGCTGAGCTCTCAGAACACACTCAGGGAAGACGGGCTAATCAAAGGAACGGGGATGGCTTGAGTTCCACTGACACTCTGAACAAAGAACAGTGTTCAATTGGGGCTTGTTTGTAAAAATCAGGGAAATGCTGGACTGGTCAGAAGATAGCATTCAACTCCTTCCCATTATGGGTGAGGAAGGTGAGTCCTGAAGAAGGGCCGTCCTGTGGACCAGTCACATGACTTGTGAGCGCGACAGCCAGCCTGGAATCTGGGCCACAGGCGCCGCCCATCTCCCCTCTTTCTTTATTCTCTTGTTCCAGAAGTTCTAAGCTGGTATGCAACTGAGCCAGAGCTGGCCACAAATGCAGCATGTTCACGTGACTTCTCACCATTTAGGGTGATGTAATCTGACCAAAGGCTGGTGTTGAGACAGTTGGCAATCTAAGCTTTGTCACAGGATGGCAGAGACATGATAAATATTTTCTGAGGTGAATTAAGTAAAGATGTCTCCAAATCTCAGCCTGCACGAGAACATGCGTACTGCCCAGTATATACTTGGGAACCGTAATTGGCCTTCCCACGGCATTCAACACTAATTTTCCCTTGTGACTGGTGGGTGGAGCCTATGTGGCTGAGCAAGATATTTGGGAAACAGACGCATTCTTGCCCTCACTTTGGGTGTCTACATCCGGATTTACCTAAGCCCCACCCAGGTTGCAGAGCAATGAAAAACCAGTATTTTGTATCCGTGAATCACGCTCCAAATCCTACACGTCCGTTGGTCAGGGGTGCGTGGGACTAGCTTGCTGGGAGAATGAATGGGCAAGGCAGAGGGGGCTGGGGCCGCCGCCGTGGGCCGGGTACCTGACCGCTCTTAGGGACATTTGACATCTGGCTGATTGACATCCCCTGCTGGATCTGGACATGGAGGAACTTGTCTGCCCTCCTGTAGAAAAGCCAAGGAGGGAAGGAGGCATCACGTGTTTCTGCTGCCGGGGGCCCTGCGAGGTACAGAAATGGCATGATTCTGGGGTTTGCCTCCCCTCCCTGGGTCCCCTGGGAGTGAGCTGTTCCAGGCTGCTCTTTGCTGAACACCAGCCACAGAGGGCTGCGGGTCATCATGGTTTCTGTTAAGTTAAATTATGCTTCTCAAGCAGAAGATGATTGCCCACAGCAGTTAAACCTTATCTAATGATAATTAAATTGCTTTTCTTTACTTTGAAAAATCTCTTCATGTCCTGTACAAAGGCAGGAAGCATTTTTCTTTGATTATACAGAATGTTTCTAGGGGAAGCGTGCAATCCATCCACCCTACCTTGCTGGCCTCCGAAATAATGAGTCTATAGGATCTCCTGATTTGAAGATGGGGCCAAGTTACCGCCAGTGAGTTAACAGTTTTCTCAGACAACGAAAGAGCTGCTTCCCCTCCGCTTCTCCCTCTGGTTCTGCCCTAGCACTTTGTTGAGGGGTTCTTAAAAGACACACAGCTGCTTCTGAGCTGGTAGGTATAACCTTTTCAAAGAGTGAATGAGGTCTGGCAGGTTCCGTCTTGTTCCTGCCTGACTTCAGCCCTGCACACAGACAGTGTTGGTCTGGCTTGGAGCCCACGGTAGCAGTCCCCAGAGCTTGGACGGCAGAACTCTCAACTTTTCCCAGCACTTGAGAAGTTGATCAACTTCTTTCCTATGAGGAAAACATTTTGGGATGGTAAAGGCAGAAAAGTAACTTTGGCTGAAGCCCATATTATAAAAACAAAAAAAGTAGACCTTCCAGAATGAAAAGTTGATAAGTCTTTGTGTCTGATCTCTCATCTCATGCTTCTGACTTCCTCCCACTGCCTGAATTAAGACGGTCTGAAAGGAGGCTGGGTATGTTGGCTCAGGTTTGTAATCCTGGCACTCTGGAAGGCTGAGGCAGGTGGATTGCTTGAGCTCAGGACTTTGAGACCAACCTGAGCAAGAGCGAGACTCTAAAAACAGCTGGGCCTTGTGGGGGGACCTCCCAGCTACTTGGGAGGCTGAGGTAAGAGGATTGCTTGAGCCCAAGAGTTTGAGGTTGCTGTGAGCTATTGACACCACAGCACTCTACCCAGGGTGACCGAGTGAGACTCTATCTCCAAAAAAAGTCCTGAAAGAAGCCTTAGAGAATGGTGTGCAGTTACCAAGTTTGAAGTAGGAATACGATGGAGGGAAAAAGTAATTTTGCTAAACAAACCGAACCAGCCACGTGTGATTCTCAAAAGCCCGAGTTTTAAAGTTTGGTAGTGACTATTGGCCATTGAGGATTTCTTTTGCATCTGTGTGTGTGCGCACCTGTTGTCTTGTTTTAACAGCATTCCAACATTTGGTCCAGACTACACTGCTGCTATCTCAGCCTTAGAGGTGGGTGTTGAGATGTTTGAGGATTGAGGTGGTACTAAGCTTGCAGCAGCCGGGGTGGGGACCAAGGTATGATGGGCTAGGAGGTCAGCACATAATGACCACAGGATAAGATGCATAATGAGGTAACAGGTAGGAGAAAATAGATGCTAACGTTATTTCTAAGGAGGAGAGGACAAAGGCCCCCGGACTTAAAAGACCTGCAAAGATATTTTGGACTAGGCAGAGCAAAGAAGTTTGGGGGTATGTAAATGTGTGACACCAAGGCAATCAGGAAGAAATATTTTCCCAAGGTAGTATGAGTAGAGTGGGGTAAAGACACCCATGGTCATGGTGTTGGTATACCCTAATAGGAAAGGCCGTGTCATGACTTCTACATGGAAACTTTACTTCTGTTCCTTCTGGAATAGAGATTTGAAGAGCATTTTGGTTTCTACCTGGCTTTCTTATGGCTTTTTTGTTTGTTTGTTTGTTTGTGTTTTTGTTTTGGGTTTGAACCTGCCACCTCCGGCATATGAGGCTGAGCCACAGGCACTGCCCTTCTTATGGCTTTTTAGAACACTGGTGTATTGAGGGAATGAAATGGAAAATATTTATTAGAAGATGGCTCTTTCCCTTACAATCATGCTCCTTTTTTTTTTCCTTTAAAAAATTGTAATTTTTATTTATTATGGGTACCTAATACTTGTGTATTTTATAGGGTACATGTGAATTTTGTTTCAGAATATAAAAGTGTCAGTTTATTTTATATTGGAGGAAGGGAAGAGAGGAGAAAGAGAGAGAAGGCAAGGAGTGAGAGAAGGGAGAAAAGGGGCGAGAGAATGATGTGGCACCCCAAAGAAAGACGGGAAGAATGCCCACCCGTGTGATGTGTTGATACAGACATGCCACGTGAATTAATCAAATCAGGGTAATTGGGGTATCCATCGCCTCAGGCATTTACCATTTCTTTGTGACGTTCCAATTCCACTTTTAGTTATTTTAAAATATGCCCTGACTTACTGTTGATTGTGGTCACTTTGCTGCACTATCAAATATTGTTCGTTCTACCTGTCTAACTATATTTTTGCAACCATTAACCACCCCATCTCATTCCTTCCTCCGTGATACCCTTCCCAGCCTCTGCTGACCATTACTCTCCTGTCCGTCTCTGTGAGCCCCATTGTTTTAATATTTAGCACCCACGTGTATGAGTGAGAACACGTGACATTTGTTCTGTACATGACTTTGCATAACAAGGAACAAACTTATTCCCGAGGGAGGGTGGAATGGCGTGCGGAGGGAGAAGGCCTCGGCGCCGCACTCCACATTCCCCGGTGTGGATCTGTATGGTCCGTGCCATTCACCCGACATCGGGGGGAAGCCCAGCTCAGACGCGGAACCTTTCCTTTTCTTATTTTCTTTCTGTCATTTTAAACCTGGATCAAAATGAGTCTCTGATTCCCTCACACCATCTCACGACTCTTTTCTAGTCGAGTTACCTAGTGAAATCTTAGTACGTTTTTTTCTTTTTTGAGACAGAGTCTCACTGTGTAACCCTGGGGAGAGTGCTGTGGCATCACAGCTCACAGCAACCTCTAGTGCTCCTCTTGCCTCAGCCTCCCAAGTAGCTGGGACTACAGGTGCCCACCATGAGGCCTGGCTGTTTCTAGCGATGGGGTCTCGCGCTTGCCCAGGCTGGTCTCAAACTCCTGAGCTCGAGCAATCCACCCACCTTGGCCTCCCAGAGTGCTAGGATTACAAGCTTGAGCCACCATGCCCAACCTGTCTGCTTATTCTTGATCTGAGAATGAAACCAAACTCAGATTAAAGTCTACCTCAGCGAATCACAGCACACAGGCTCTGGAAGATATATTCCACCTTCCCTAAAGGGCAGAGGAGGCCCCTGTGGCTGGGAAGCTCAGGTGACTTCTCCAGGGGCCACACAAGTCATTTGAGAAGCAGGATCTAAGCTAGGGCTTCCTGAGAAGTCTCCTGCCTCTAGGTCATGATTCTTCTTGAGGAAAGGCAGGAAGATATGAAAAAGGCAGGACAACTTAGCAGTCCCAGGTGACTTGGGCACACCCGATGCGTCTTCGAGGCCCCTACTCTTTGGATTTAACCTGCATGCAGGTCTGAGCGGGTTCTGACTCCTGATTCCTTTCTTCTCCTGTGTGGGCCAGGTGGCTGTGGAAGCAGAGGGTGCTGTTTCCATGTGCATCATGCTCCTTATTTTTTTTTTTTTTTCTGAGACAGAGCCTCAAGCTGTCGCCCTGGATGGAGTGCTGCGGCATCACAGCTCACAGCAACCTCCAATTCCTGGGCTCAAGCAATTCTCCTGCCTCCGCCTCCGAAGTAGCTGGGACTACAGGTGCCTGCCACAACCCCTGGCTATTTTTTTTTTTTTTTTTGGTTGCAGCCATCATTGTTGTTTGGTGGGCCAGGGCTGGATTTGAACCCACCAACTCAGGTGTATGTGGCTGGCGCCTTAGCCGCTTGAGCCACAGGCACCAAGCCTGCATCGTGCTCTTAAAACCTCTGATGACTGGGACTCTGTTACACTTGTCATATGCCAGGCAGACTCTGGAATGGAGAAAGGAATGCAATGTCGGTGAAACAGAGAATATTATACTTGGTTATTTATTGTCTTCTCCAAAGCTCAGATACTGACAGGCGCGCGCACACACACACACACACACACACACACACACACACACGCAGTGGGACAGGATATTTGCAATCCCAACTGACTTTGCAAATTGGGCTAATAGCTGCACAAAGTGAAAGGTGAACGTGAAAAAGCAAATTTGCAAAAGATACACGCTGAGAAACAGGGCCTGTCACTACAGGAATGGGGTCCATTGAACCTGTGTCTTCTGGAAAGTAATCCTAGGGCAAACGCAGGGTGCAAAGTGCACGCAGAAACAGCCTCTGTCATCCAGGGGCTTAAGTTTAATGAGCCTGTGGATGCCTTTCCGCGTTGTGTCATCACAGAGGGGATAACTTTTTCCAGCAAGCTATTTTCCCCTCAAAGCCCAGGGCTCAGGAGCTGCTCTTCCGAGATGAACCCCTGTCTGATTCAAGCAGATGTACGGGGGGGACTAAGCCACTTCTACCCCGTCGAACCGTGATGAGATTCCAGTGAAAATTAGTGATCAAGGGACCCTGTTGGCAAGGAGCTTTGGTGTTTTCTAAAAAACAGAGGGAGTGATCTATGTTTCTACGTTCATGAGTGTGTCTTTAAGTAGGACAAGGAGAACGCAGATTTTCAAAAAATCGACTTTGGTGCTTTCTGGTAGTCTTTGCTAACTGAAAGCTTGTTTATCAGATCACTTGGAATTACCCTAATGAGAGCTTTATCAAGATACTTAGTGCTAAAAGGGGGTCCTTTTGGGAAACTCCTGGAGCCTAGAACTGAACTCTAGGGGTTTTCCCACACTGTCCCTCTGGAAGCCTTGCAGGTAATAGACTCACTGGGGAGCCTGTTCCTTACAAGGACTCTCCCCTTACCCCTTCTCTCCCAGATGGAAAAAGACAAGGGCATGAAAGAAAAGCCAGCAAACCTCCTTCCTGCACCCCCCACCGCATATAACCAGAGTCGAGGTTCTTTCTGCTTCCTGCTCTGAAGCTGGGTTCAGAAAGGCCCAGCCCTCCCATCTGTTGTGTTTTGGCGCCATTGCTCAAGAAGGCTCAGGTGTCTGTCTACCTTTGGAATTTCCCTGTGGCTTCAAAGTCAGTCCTGCGGATCTGCCCCCATAGGAAACCGAGGGGCCTTCCTTGTGTTTGCTTTCCTTACCCTGTCGGGAAAACACAGAGCTTTTAGGCCTTATGTAGGCTGTACGTAGGAAGGAAAGATTATTTAAACCAAAGCACCCTGTTGTAAAGCCATAAGCTTGGAGTTTGTGCCTGTGTGGTGCCAACTTAAAAGTCAGCAGGCTCAGCGCCCATAGCTCAGTGGTTAGGGCGCCGGCCACATACACCCAGGCCACAGGTTCGAACCCAGCCCGGGCCTGCTAAAAAATGACAACTATATCAAAAAATAGCTGGGCACTGTGGCAGGTGCCTGTAGTCCCAGCTACTAGGGAGGCTGAGGTCAGAGAATCGCTTGATCCCAAGAGTTTGGGGTTGCTCTGAGCTGTGACGCCACCACCCTCTAAGTAGAGCAACATAGTGAGACTTTGTCTAAAAAAAAAAAAAAAAAAGCCATGAAGTCAGCAGTTGGGTGTCTTTGAAGGATGGGGAAAGGAACACAGAAAATGAGCAGTTGTGCCCTGGGAAGCACCTGACCTCAAAGAATCACCGGGAAGAACCAAACACAAAGTATTTGTTCTAGCCAGTTCTAACCAATCGCGCCATCATCAACACTTGAATTATATAGTAGCTACAGCACAAAAGTACAAAGATTTTTAAAAAGTCACATTTGAGCTATAAAATAGTCCATGAGCAGCTTTATCTAGACGGCAACCCTTTTCTCAGGACTTGACAGAAGTTGTTAACAGTGGGAAATGTTATGTTATTTCTCTGGCCTCACGTGTTCTGTCTGTTCTTTGCTGAGTTTATGGGACTGTCATGAGGAAAGGTGAAGTGATAACGGATTCATAGTTCTGGAAGAGGAGAGGCAAAATGCCTCTTTCTGAAGGGGACCGAGTTACAGAACGGGGCGAGGTCCCTGCCGCTTCTGAATGCCAGGTGGCGATTCTCCGTGCCACCAGACTACTTGTACTTCGGGGCCTCTTGGCCAGTTTGCTTGATCGTCCTTTCCCAGATGACAGTTTCTTGCTGTAAAACTTTGTCGTCTAAGTTGCTTGTGTGGAATTTGGCACCTGCCCTCCATACGGTCTTACAGACGTGCGTTTAATCCTCTACTGAGCTGAGCTACTGTACTCTGAGTTTTCCACCGTTTCTATGGGAAGCAGGTCCTGAGTTCTAATTTCGTGTTTGGGACTTGGCGAGTGCTTGTCTCCTAAGGGCTCTGATAGCTTCAACAGTAGGATACTCTCTGAAGGGGGTTTGGAGAGGAAGGGGGGGTGAGTTATTGGGGGAGGAATTACCATAAATAAACACACTGCTGAGGATGGAGAGAGGGCAGTCATTGGCTGAGAAGCGTTACAGGCTCTGGTGCCATGAATTTTAGTTTGCATGGGAAGGACATTTACCTGAGCCAAGCCGTGGGGGGAAAAAAAATCTAAATTTAGATACCTGAGCTCTTCACAACAACTAAGCCAAGACACAGTAGACAGAATGGTTTGGCCTTTCCAAATTTAGGATTTGACTTACGAGGATCAGTTTCACCGAAGAACCTCCTTAGCGCTTGCGTATATATGAAAAGGAATCCACGTGCAAAGATCAGTGAAATGTACTGGGTCCATATCACAGCCGTCATCCGCATCTTAGTCATTCCGGAGGATTCAGGGAGGAGAAGGCAACAAAAATGATAAAGGAATAGAAAGGTTAAAGGCATTGGATGGTTACTGAAGAGAAGACTGACGGTGTTTTATTTGGTGCTAGGAAGGCTGGGAAGGGTTGCCTTGAGGAGCATTGAGATGTCATTCCACTTGAACATGGAGGGCCACGGTGAAATACAGGGTGATCAAGTCGCAGGGGTCTGAGTGATGGAACACTTGCCACGTGTCACCGGTTAGGTAGAGAGGAGGTTGCTGTTTGGGGGGGGCTCGAGGATTAGGTGTTTAAGAGTCCATATTTGGGTGGGCATTCTTCCTTTCTTCCTTTGGGGTGCCAAGCCAATCTCTCCATCCTCTTCTCCCCCATCTTTCTTTCTCTCACTCCCTGCCCTCTGCTCTCTTCCCTTTCTCCCCACTCTCTTCCCTTTTGCTAATATAAAATAAACTTATGCTAATATATTTAAAAAAAAAAAAGTCCATTTGTACGAGTCCCAATTTTAGCGGCTGGGTAAAGTGAGAGCCCCTCCTAAGGTTTCCTTCAAGATAAGATGCGCTGTAAAAGCTGTAAGGGACTTCAGTATCGTGAAGTGTGAGAGTGTGCGTGTGCCTGCCAGGGCGTCACCCTCTCTGTGCGCATAAGGACGCTCAGAAGGTTAGCCGCTGTTCACGAACTTTCCAAAGTGCATCCTCAGGAGAGATCGCTGCTACTCTTGGTTGGTAGCTGTGAGGGAGGCGTCCATTTAGACTCCAAAATGTGCAAAATGGGCTGCTGGAAGAACATCTTAGAGTTCACTTTTATTTTTATTATTTTTTTTTTTTTTGTAGAGACAGAGTCTCACTTTATCGCCCTGGGTAGAGTGCCGTAGCGTCACACTGCTCACAGCAACTTCCAGCTCTTGGGCTTAAGCAATTCTCTTGCCTCAGCCTCCCTAGTAGCTGGGACTACAGGTGCCCGCCACAGCGCCCA
>CAUYON010052217.1:0-44948 GCA_963573935.1 Arctocebus calabarensis
GGTGGGTGCCTGTAGTCCCAGCTACTTGGGAGGTGGAGGCAAGAAACTCGCTTGAGCCCAGGAATTGGAGGTAATGCCACAGCACTCTATCCAGGGTAACAGCTTAAGGCTCTGTCTCAAAAAAAAAAAAAAAAAAAAAAAGAGTGCATAATATTCCATGATATACATGTACCACAATTTACTAATCCATTTGTGGGTTGATGGGCACTTGGGCTTCTTCCACAACTTAGCAATTATGAAGTGGGCTGCAATAAACATTCTGGTACATATATCTTTGTTATAATGTGATTTTTGGTCTTCTGGGTATATACCTAGTAAAAGAATTATAGGATTGAATGGCAGGTCTATTTTTAGATCTCTAAGTATTCTCCAAACATCCTTCCAAAAGGAACGTATTAGTTCGCATTCCCACCAGCTGTGTAGAAGTATTCCCTTTTCTCCATATCCACACCAGAATCTCTGGTTTTAGGATTTTGTTATGTGGGCTAATCTTACTGGATTTAGATGATAACTCAAAGTAGTTTTTTTTTTTGCGGTTTTTGGCTGGGGCTGGTTTTGAACCCGCCACTTCTGGCATATGGGGCCGGTGCCCTACTCCTTTGAGCCACAGACGCCGCCCCTCAAAGTAATTTTGATTTGCATTTCTCCGATGATTAAGGATGGTGAGCATTTTTTCATGTGTTTGTAGGCCATGCACCTGTCTTCTTTAGAGAAGTTTCTCTTCAAGTCCTTTGCCCACCCTGAGACGGGATCACTTGTTCTTTTCTTGCTAGTACGTTTGAGTTCTTGCTAATATGTTTGAGTTCTCTGTGGATTCTGGTTATTAAACCTTTGTTGGAGGCATAACCTGCAAATATCTTCTCCCATTCTGAGGGCTGTCTGCTTGCTGTACTTACTGTGTTCTTGGCTGTGCAGAAGCTTTTTAGTTTGATTAGGTCTCAGCAGTGTAATTTTCATACTGCTTCAGTTGCCTGGGGAATCCTCCTCATAAAATATTTGCCCAGGCTGATTCCTTCAAGAGTTTCCCCTATACTTTCTTCTAGTATTTTTATAGTTTCATGTCTTAAGTTTAAATCTTTAATCCAGTGAGTCTATCTTAGTTAATGGTGAAAGGTGTGGGTCTAGTTTCAGTCTTCTACAGGTTGCTAGCCAGTTCACCCAGCACCATTTGTTAAATAGGGAATCTTTTCCCCACTGAATATTTTTAACTGGTTTGTCAAAGATCAAATAATAGTAAGTATCTGGGTTCTCTTGGTTCTCTATTCTGTTCCATACATCTATCTCTCTGTTTTTGTGCCAGTACCATGCTGTTTTGATCATTATTGATTTATAGTACAGTCTCAGGTCTGGTTGTGTGATTCCTCCTGCTTTGTTTTTATTTCTAAGTAATGTCATAGCTATTTGAGGTTTTTCTGAATCCATATAAAATGGAATATTTTTTTTGAGATTTTTAAAATATGACAATAGAGTTTTACTAGGAATTGCATTAAAATTGTATATTTCTGGGGCAGCGCCTGTGGCTCAAAGGAGTAGGGCACCAGCCCCAAATGCTGGAGATGGAGGGTTCAAATCCAGCCCCAGCCATAAAAAAAAAAAAAAAAAGAAAAGAAAAAGAAAAAAAACCCAAATTGTATATTGTTTTGGGTAGTTAGTACATTTTAACAATGTTGTTTCTTTCCAACTGTGAGCAGGATATATATTTCCATTTGTTAACATCTTCAGCTATTTCTTTTCTTAGAGTTTCATAGTTCTCTTTATAAAGATCTTTCACGTCCTTTTTTAGGTAAACTCCCAAATATTTCATCTTCTTTGGCACTATTGTGAAAGGAATAGAGTCCTTGACTGTTCTTTTGGCTTGGCTATTGTTGGTATATATAAAGGCTAAAGATTTATAAGTGTTGATTTTGTAGCCTGAGACAATGCTGTATTCCTTGATCACTTCTAAAAGTTTTGTAGTAGAATCCCTGGTGTTTTCCAGATATACAATCATATCATTTGCAAAGAGTGAAAGTTTGATCTCTTCTGACTCCATATGGATGCCCTTCGTTGCCTTTTCTTCCCTAATTGCAATGGCTAAAACTTCCATTACAATGTTAAGGAGCAATGGAGACAATGGACAACCTTGCTTGGTTCCTGATTTGAGTGGAAGTGATTTCAATTTAACTCCATTCAGTACAATGTTGGCTGTGGATTTGCTGTAGATGGCCTCTATCAGTTTAAGAAATGTCCCTTCAATACCAATTTTCTTAAATGTTCTGATCATGAAGGGATGCTGGATATTATCAAAAGCTTTTTCTGTATCAATTGAGAGAATCATATGGTCTTTATTTTTTAATTTGTTTATGTGCTGAATTATATTTATAGATTTATGTATATTGAACCAGCCTTGAGACCCTGGGATAAAGCCCACTTGGTCATGGTGTATAATTTGTTTGATGTGTTAATGGATTCTATTTAATTAGGTTCTTATTGAATATTTTTGCATCAATATTCATTAGTGATATTGGTCTATAATTTTATTTTCTTGCTGGATCTTTTCCTGGTTTGGGGATCAAGGTGATGTTTGCTTCATAGAATATATTGGGTAGTATTCCTTCTTTTTTTCTATATTTCAGAAAAAGTTGAGTAATATAGGTACTAGTTTCTCTTTAAAGGTTTTGTAAAATTCTGACGTGAAGCCATCTAGTCCTGGGCTCTTAGTTGATGCTATTTCAGAACTTGATATAGGCCTGTTTAACATTTCCATTTGATTCTGGCTAAGTCTTGGAAGGTGGCATGCTTCCAGGTGTTGGTCAATTTCCTTCAGATTTTCATATTTCTGAGAATAAAGTTTCTTGTAATATTCATTAAGGATTTTTTGAATTTCTGAAGAGTCTGTGGTTATTTTGATGAAATTAGAGATTTTACTCTTTTTTTCCTGGTTAGGTTAGCCAAAGATTTATCTATTTTATTGACCTTTTCAAAAACCAACTTTTTGATTTATTGATCTGTTGTATGATTCTTTTGTTTTAAATTTCATTTAATTCTGCTCTAATTTTGGTTATTTCTATTCTTCTACTGGGTTTGGGATTAAAATGTTCTTCCTTTTCCAGTTGTTTGAGATGTCCCATTAAGTTGTTAATTTCCTCTCTTTCTGTTCTCTTGAGGAAGGCTTGCAGTGCTATAAATTGCTGTCTTAGGACTGCCTTTGCAGCATCCCAGTGGTTCTGATAATTTGTGTCTTCATTGTTGTTTTCTTCCCCAAATTTGGTAATTTCTTTCTTAATCTTGTATATGATCCATCTATCATTAAGCATAAGGTTGTTTAGCTTCCATGTTTTTGTATAAGTATTCAGATTCCTGTTGTTATAAAGTTCAACTTTTATTCCATGATGGTCTGAGAAGATGCAAGGAATAATTTCTATTCTTTTAAATTTGCTGAATTTAAATTTGGGACCTAAGATGTGATTTGTTTGGGGGTATGTTCTGTGGGCTGATGAGAAGAATGTATATTCAGTTTTGTAGGGATGAAATGTTCTGTAGATATCCTTTTAATCCAAATGTTGAATGGTTAAGTTTAAATCTAAAATTTCTTTGCTTAGCTTCTTATTAGAGGATCTATCCAACACTGCTAAAGGAGTATTAAAATCTCTGACTACTATGGAGCTGGAGGAAATCAAGTTGCTCAAGTCTGTTAGAGTTTCTCTTATAAATTGAGGCACATTCTGTTTGGGTGCATAAATATTAATAATTGAAATCTCATTATATTGAGTATTACTCTAAACAAATATGAAGTGTCCATCCTTATTCTTCCTTACTTTTGTTGGTTTAAAGCCTATTGTATCTATGAATAAGATTGCAACACCTGCTTTTTTCTGCTTTCCATTCGCCTGGAATATAGATGACCATCTCTTCACCTTGAGTCTATGTTTATCATTTAAGGTAAGATTAGATTTTTTGTATTCAAGAGATATCTGGCCTGAGTTTTTGTATCCAGTCAGCCAACCTGTGCCTCTTTAAAGGACAATTTAAGCCAATCACATTGATTGAGAATATTGATAAACTTTTTGAAAGTCCAGTGGATATTTTTAATCCTTTTGTCACTGTGGAAGTTGGAGTTTGTTCAAGTTTCTGAGTGAGTTTATTTTTGTGGTGGATTACGCTGGTCATTATGGAGGTTAGGTCTGAGAATGTCCTGGAGAGCTGGTTTAGTTATGGCAAATTTCTTCAACATGTGAATGTCATTAAATTATTTAATTTCTCCATCATAAATGAAACTCAGTTTAGCTGGATGCAGATTCCAGGGTTGAAAGTTATTTTGTTTTAGGAGATTAAAAGTTGATGACCATCCTCTTCTACTTGAAAGGTTTGAGCAGAGAGATCTGCAGTTATTCTAATAGTCTTCCCCTTGTATGTTATGGTTTTCTTACATCTGGTTGCTTTCAGAATTTTCTCCTTCATATTCATTTTAGCGAAGTTAGTTATGATGTTCCTGGGGGATGTCTTATTTGGGTTGAGTCATGCTGGAATTCTGAAACTGTCTGCTATCTGAATTTCAGAATCTCTTGGCATGTCTGGAAAGTTCTCTTTCATAATCTCATGAAGAAGAGACTCTGTGCCTGATGAAGCCACTTTGTCGCTTTCAGGGATCCCTATAATGTGAATATTAGCTTTCTTCGAATTATTCCAGAGCCTTTTGAGAGAATGATCCATTTTTGCTCTCCATTTCTCATCCTCTTAGAAAGTTTGGGAGCATTCAAAAGATTTGTCTTCAATGTCAGAAATCCTTTCTTCTGTTTGCTCCATTCTGTTACTGAGGGATTCTATTGTATTTCTCAGATCTTTGAGGGCTGCAAATTCTTCTCAATGTGTCAAAATCTTTGGTGATTTTGTCTTTGAATTCCTTGAATTATTGAGACAATTTCTGAAATGTTCCCTGAATTTCTAATTCCAACTTTTCCTCTATTTTATTGATCTTATTTGCAATCCAAATTCTGAATTCGGTTTCTGATATCTCAGCCATCTGTTTATGAATGGGATTTTTAGTTGTGTCCGCCAAATTGTTCCTTGGGGGGGTTGATCTACTCTGGTTGTTCACATTACCAGAGTTTTTCGCCCCATGATTATTTTACACCGTTTGGCTGGATGAACAGATAAGGAGAAGTTGGGTTAGGGATTCTAGGAGTATTGATTGTCCAGTCCTTTGCCTGAAATCTGGGACTGATGTCTGTACCTTTTCCTTTAGAGCTTTGCCAAAGACCCATACAGTGGCACAGCCTGAGAAACTGGGGACCTTCTTGGTGTGGTGGGGTTAAGTGGCTCTGTCTTATTTTTCAGTTGTCTTATTTTCAGTCTTACCCTAGTGAATCAGTTACTCTGGGTTGAAGTCTGAGCTACGGAGAAGTACTAGCAGTTAAGTTACCACGCTCCCTACAGGCAACAGTTGAAAAGGAAAATCAAATCTTCCCACCACACACACCCAGGATACCACTTTGGATCGTCCTTGGGTGATTGGCCCAGTTGAAGAGGACCCAATCAATTGTCCCACTCAGCACGGGTCTCAGGTGGGAGAGTTCAAAATGTCTCTAGCAACTAGATAGCAGGGGTCTGTTGGCAGCTCTAGTATAACCTGCTCCGGTGCTCTGTGAGATCAGAAGGTTCCACCCAGCAAATAAATTAGCCTGGGTTGATGCCTCCTTCCTCACCTTGCACCTCTGTCACACCAAGTCATTGGTAACCCTGCAGGGCTGTGATCCAGTTCCCTCCAATGAGCAGATGCTCCAGGAGTTTTTTGCCTGCCTGAGTCACAGAGAGATCTGTGTCTCCTCAGCCAGGCCACGACTCTCTGCTAGTCTCTGCCACTATCAGGCAGGGGGAGGTGAAGCCTGACAACCTCAGGTGCTTAATGGGGGCTGGGGTGATTCACTCAGTTCCAGCCCTGCCCCTGATTGATGTTGCTGACAGAACAGAACAATTTTTGCAGAATTTGTTTCTGTCCAGGCTATCCTCTCCTGTGGATCAGATGCTGGACTGCAAATCAGCCCTGGTTGTGCCACTGCTTGATCTTGGCTGCAGTTTGTGTTGGGGCTGACTCAGCCAGAAGTCACACTTAGCAGCTCAAGTCAGTTCCAGCCTCTTGCCCCTTGCCCTTTGTCTCAGCTTTGATCCTCTGCGGTCTAGGTGTGTCTGAAGCTCAGTAAAGCAGTCCTCTGGTTCAGCCCTTCCCTGGGAGTCTGCTGTCTCTGCACATGTGAGTATTCTAATCCTCGTACTCTGCCCAGGCCAGTACCATCTCAGGCATACCCTTTACTCCTGAGCCTGCATTTCTGTCCCAGATCTGTTCTGCCAGTGGCTGCCACTGAGAAGCTTTCTGCCTTCCTCTGGTTGCCCAGAGAGACTGGGAGTGTCCTTTCAAAATATCCCCAGGGGTTGTGAGCCCTATTGTTATTGTTCCCACCGCTGCTGCTGCTGTTCTGTGCCTTGGGGCACCACCTCTCCAATTCAGTTCCCTCTTGGCTGACTTTCTTCTCCTTACTCTCTAGCTGGAGAATCATCACAGATCAGCGAGCGCTCATACCCCATCTACACCCCTCAAGAAAATGCCCAAGAATCTGGACTCCATTGGGGACAGGCTTCCAGACCTCGGGGTAAGACTGGAAGGGAGTGCTGGGAGTTCAAAAGTGCAGGTAGAGAATATATAGTTTTATACAGTTTTATGCCTGGCAGGAGAGTGCCATGGCACCCTAGTAGGGGAAAGAGGTCCGGTTTTTAGAGGATCTCTCCTGTGGGGCAAAATGGAGGACGTTTGAGCTCTGCTTGCTTGTTTGTATGGTGGTATAGAATATATGGCAAACTTTTCTAATGGGGGAGGGGACTTCCATCCGCTTGGTGATAGATTCTTTACTTTTTGTTTGTATCCTTGGGGTTGCAGATTGCCTCAAGAGGGTTGATGTGTGTTCTTCAACCTTCTCTTTTGGCTCAAATCTGAACCATTGTGCTAAATTTCTGCCCTTTAATTCTCCTTCTGGATGGAGTCTCTGTGGAAAGCTGGCTACCGACCCTCATCTTGCCTCTGCTCCCCCCTTTTATTTTATTTTATTTATTTATTTATTAAAAAAATTGAGAATCATCAGGCACCCATGTCCCCCTCTGCTATGCAGGAAGAAGAATGAAGGATGGAGGATGGAGGACAGAGGAGGTGGGGTACAGCCAGTTCAAATCTTCCCAGGAAAAGTGCCTTCTGCCCAATGGTCATCCCAGGCCAAGACCCAGGACACGGGACAGAGCGACTTGTACACATGGTGGTATCATTCACGTACAGAGACATCACTCCTTTTGCAGTCATTGCCTTCTGGCAGCGGTGGTAGTCTAGGTAGTTCTGCCAGTAGTTTCTGGTCTGGTTCTGGCTGAGGAAGTGGCTGTTAAAAGGACCAGTCTTGTAGTTCTTGACTTTGGTCTTGATGTCTTGCACCATGGTGCTGACCCAAAAGACACCCTCAATGTACCTCAAAGCTCAATGTGACCCTCAGCAAAGATGAATCTAATGTTTTTTATATTTCTGCAGAATCAGTTGTAATGTCTTCTTGTTCATTTCTCATTTTATTTATTTTAATATTTTCTATGTTTTCTTAATCTAGCTAATGATGTGTTGATTTTGTTTATCTTTTAAAAAATGGATTTTTCGACTCGGCGCCTAAGGCGCCAGCCATGTAAACCTGAGCTGGTGGGTTCGAATCCAGCCTGGGCCCGCCAACCAACAATGATGGCTGCAACCCAAACAAAAATAGCCGGGCATTGTGGTGGGCACCTGTAGTTCCAGCTACTTGGGAGGCAGAGGCAGGAGACTCACTTGAGCCCAGGAATTGAAGGTTGCTGTGAGCTGTAATGCCACGACACTCTACCCAGGGCGACAGCTTGAGGCTCTGTCTCAAAAAAAAAAAAAAATGGATTTTTCATTTTGTCAATCTTTTATATTTTGCTTATTTCTGCTCAAATCTTTATTATTTCTTTTTTTTCTGGCAATTTTCATTTTGGTTTGGTTTTGTTCTTCTAGTTCCTTGAGACACATTGTTAGATTGTTTATTTAAAATCTGTTTGCTTTTTTGAGGCAGGCATTCATTGTTATAGACATCCTTCTTGGTGCTGCTTTTGCTTTATTCCATATGTTTTGTTATGTTATGGTTCTATTTTCATTTATCTTAAGAAATTTTTATATCTCCTTTTTAATTTCTTCATTTATCCATTAGTCTTTCAGAAGCATATTGTTTAATTTCCATATATTTATACAGTTTCCAAGTTCTTCTTTTCATTAATTTTTTAGTTTTATTTCATTGTAGTCAGAAAAGACACTTGCTATGTCTTTGATTTTTAAGATTTTGTTGAGAGTCCTCTTGTGGCCTAACATATAGTGTATTTGGGAGAATGTTCCATGTGCTGATGAGCAGGATATTTATTCTGCAGCACTTGGATGAAATGATCTGTAGGTTTCTGTTAGGTCAATTTTCTCCATGCAGTTTAAATATGCTATTTCTTTGTTGATTTTCTATCTAGATAATCTATTTAATGCTGAAAGTGGTATATTGAAGTTCTCAGACTATTATTATATTGAAATTTATCTCTCCCTTTAGGCCTAATAATATTTTCTTTACATGTCTGAATATTCTGATATTGAGTGCATATATATTTACAATTGTTATCTCTTCTTGCTGAATTGATTCTTTTGTTACATAATAATCTTCTTTGTCTTTTTTTGTGGTTTTTGACTTAAAGTTTATTTTATCTGACTAAATTGAGCTACTCTTGCTCACTTTGGTTTATGTTTGCACAGAATATCTTTTTCCATCCTTTCATTTTCATTCTGTGTATCTTTATGAATATAGAAAATGTTAAGTTTGTGATATGCTGTATATAGTTAGGGCCATGTTTGTTTAATCCTTTCAGCTGGTCTGTATCTTTTAATTGGGGAAATTTAACCCATTTATTTTCAAGGTTATTATTGATAGGTTAAAAATTAATCCTATCATTTTATTAGTTGTTTTCTGGTTATTTTGTATAGTCTGTGTTTCTTTTTCCCTTCAGATTGCTTATCTTTATGACTTGGTGGTTTTCTGCAGTGTTAAGATTGATTTCTTTCTCATTTGTGCATTTTTTTCCAGTTAGTTTTATACTTTCATGTGTTTTCTTGAGATACCATTCTTTTGCCTACCAATGTAGGACTCTGTTAAGTATTTCTTATAGAGCAAGTCTAATAGTAATAACCTTTTTAGTTTTTGCTTATCTGGGAAATACTTTATTTTTCCTTCAGTTTTGAAGCATAGCTTTGCTGGTTTTAGAATTCTTGTATGGCCATTTTTTTATGTTTTTGTTTTTCTTTCAGGACTTTGAATATATTGTAGTGATATATATATATAATGGTGATTGCTTCATATATGGTATGCTTTGCTCTTGCTGTCTTTAAAATTTGCTCTTTGTCTTTGACTTTTGACAATTTGAATATAATGTAATCTTCAGAATGTATTTTTTTAGTTCAATCTATTTGGAGACTTTTGAACTCCTTGGATCTAAATCCATATTTCTTCCTAGACTTGAAAAGTTTTCAGCTATTGGGCGGCACCTGTGGCTCAAAGGAGTAGGGCACCAGTCCCATATGCTGGAGGTGGTGGGTTCAAACCCAGCCCTGGCCAAAAACTACAAAAAAAAAATTTTTTTTTCAGCTATTATTTCATTAAATGAGTGTTTTTATGATTTTCCCCTAACTTTTCTCTTCAGGAAATTTCATAATGTAAAAATTTCTTTGCTTAATGGTATTCCATAAGTCCCATAGACTTCCTTCATTCTTCTCTGTTTTTTACAAATTTTTTTTGGCTGGGGCTGGGTTTGAACCTGGCACCTCCAGTATATGTGGCCAGTGCCCTAGTCCTTTGAGCCACAAGCACCACCCCCATTCTTCTTTATTAATATATTCTGCTTGAATAGTTTTTTTTTAAAAAATGTGTCTTCAGAAGTAGTTCAGAAATTCTTGCTTCTGTTTGCTGTAGTCTGTTGAAATTCTCAGTTATATTTTTTATTTCTTCAGTTTTAAAATTTCTGTTTTTTGCTTTATCAAATCCTTTTTCTTTAATTTCTCATTCAGGTCATGAGTTGCTTCTTGATGTTGTTCAGTTGTCTGTATTGTCTTACATCTCACTGAGTTTCCTAAAAACTAAAAAAATATTATTTAAAATTTCTCTTCAGGTATTTCATAGATTTCCTTTTCTTTGGAGTCTATTACTGGAGAACTTATTTTCTTTTGGAAGGATCATGTTTCCTTGCTTTTTAATATTTTCTGTGTTCCTAATTTGATATCTCAATATGTGGTAAAACAGTCACCTCTTTCAATTTTATGGACTGGCTTTCATAGAGAAAGACTTTCTTGTAGACATGTCTCATAGTGTTGGTTGAATAGGATGCTTTGGCTTTTGTTCTGGATTGGCCTAGTATTTTTGTCTCCATGAGAGGTTTTTTGTTATTATCATTGGTTTTTTTGGTTTGTTTGTTTGTTTTTAGCTATAATCAATCTTACTGGTGTCTTCTTCATTGGCCTAGACTGTGGGTGTTTGTGAAAGAAGTTTTGTGGTTTACTGAGGGCAAGGGCCACCAGGTGGGCCAGCACTCAGGCCCATTGTACATCAGGCACAATGGCTATGCCAATTCTAGGGGTAGTATTACTAGTGGTGGCATATACCAGGCAGGCCAGCCTAGGGGAAATGTGAGATGCATAGTGGCTCTGTTGACATTTCTTAATCTTGATCAGACCCTTAGTTTTCTTTTATTTATTCTTTGTGGACATTAAATCAACTATCTGCCTCTCCCTAAGGGAGTTATAGGGGTCAGTCTTCTTCTCTCTGCCCCAGACAAAACAGAGAATTCAGCTTCTCAGAGGCTCTCTGCTGGGACTTTGAAATTGAGTGAGTGATCAAAAGAAAGATGCTAGAAAACAATGGGACACCCCTCTTCTCAGGTAGGCATGTACTAACTAGAACATTCTTGACACTGGTTACTGGTTGAATCTAGTTTCTGCTTCCCTGGCTGTCCAAACTACTTCAGTTTTCAAATTGGTGTCTCAGGGCCTTGTTGATCTTCAAGTCTTTGTGAGCCTCTATTAAGAACTAATTTCTATTATTTCTCTTTAGGACTCCTAATTTGTGCTCCCACTTTTTTAGGTCATGCCACACAAAAAAATTTATATGAAAAGTATATATTTATGGTACAGTGAGATAAGCAAAGGATATGGTCCTGCCACTTTAGACCCCCCGTGGTAATCCTGAAAGGTGAATTGTCCAGTCTCAGCACACTTGTATCTTATTCTCAGCCCACCAATGGACAAGACCCACCAGATGAAAGCTCTGCCCTTATTTATTAAGCTATCTATGTTCATTTATTTTTTCTAATTTTACATTATAAGAAACTATGCAATAGTAGCATCCTGTAATCGTCCTTTTAATTCTAAATTAACTTAGTGCATTTAAGATTTTCCCCAAATTTGGTTCTTAATAAGTTTTCAGAGAGTATTTATTGTAAATCAAAATGATATCTGTACCTTTACCCTGACTCAGAAAGAATCTTTCTAGTTATAGGCAAATGACTTGTTTGAGTGCCCTGCTGATTGATGCCAATTGTTTTACTGTCTTCCATGGAAGGGGTAGACTACATTGCACAGAAGGGTCAAGTTGTAAGATTTCTCTTGGCTTAAAAATGAAAATTCTGCATTTTTGTCTGCTCATTATATATATATCTGTCAAATTGTCACAGACTGTTGTGTCCTGTCCCAGTTGTGAAGTCTTTATAGAACTGTGGCAGAGAAATTATGAAACAACCAACGTTTTTCAAGGACTCCGTATGTGTGACACTATTTTAGGTGTTGTGCCTGTTATGATTCATTTGGTCCTGACTTCAGCCTTATCCTATAATAAGGCTGTAATCAGTCCCAACTTACACATGAAGGAACAGACAATAGAAATTAAACCTTTCCCAAGGTTACTTGGATGTAAGTAGTGAAGTTAGGGATTGACCACAGAACCGTCTTGTTCCACAGGTTTCAGGAACAAATATATACTAAAAAAGATACCTTTAACTTAGCATTTTATGAAATATTATACTGATTTTATATCTCTCAGACATCCAATAGGTATTTCTTTGTTTTGATGTTTTAAAAAATTAAAATTTAATGATTGTTCTAAAAGTAGAACAATTTTATTATTTAAAAAACTGAGGAAAATCAGAGGCAACTTTCAACAGAAAATATAAATCATAGCAATCCCATTGTTCCAAATTATCCTAATCATTTTGACAAAATTTTCTTTTGTATGTTCTAGGTATATTAATGTTTATTTTATAGAGTTGAGATAAACTGTACATGTAGTGTTTTTGTTGTTGTTTGTTTGTTTTTTATTGAGACAGAGCCTCAAGCTGTTGCCTTGATTAGAGTGCTGTGGCATCACAGCTCACAGCAACCTCCAACTGGGGCTCAAGCAATCCTTTGCCTCAGTTTTCCTATTTTTAGTAGAGATGTGGTCTTTCTTTTTTCTCAGGCTTGTCTCGAACTCATAAGCTCAAGCAATCCACCCGCCTTGGCCTCCCAGAGTGCTAGGTTTATAGGCATGAGCCACCATGCCTGGCTATACAAGTAGTTTTATATCTAAGTTTGATAATGGAAAATTTTATTATAAACATTTTACTATTTGTTAGATAATGTTCCAAGCTTGATCTTAATAGTTACATAATAGCCCATGGAGTTGAATTACTATCACTTATTTAATTATTTCCCTTTTCTTGGTGTTTAGGTCAATATAGATTTTTTTTACAGAAATAGGTATTGCTGTGCTAAATATTGTTGTGTTTTCCATCCTGATTTTCTGGAACTTTCATCAAGTCTGAGAAAATCCAGAATACCTTGTGATTATGCCAGTGTATGTGATGCTGACACCAAACTTTGGAGATAGGTGGGCATATTGTCAGTCCCCTTTCTTCTCTGTCTGATGGAAACACAAACCATGAGAAAATGAACTGGAAGGCAGGTCAAGTAGATGTTCACATTTAAGTCCTAGGTGTGGTCCATAGTGCATTTTAATTATCACCCTTCTACAGCTGAATTGGCTAGATTAAAGGTGGGTCCAGGGACTGCAAAGTTTATATATGAATTCAAAGACATGCAGCAAGTGTAAATGCAGTTCACAGTAGATTAGCATCACATTTTAAAATTTTCTCTCTTCTTCTACTTTTCTCCATAGTAATGTTAGAATTTTATCATCACTGTCATCATCCTATAATGTACTTTCATTTAACAAATATGACATATCCCATTTTTTCAAAAGAGACACTTAAATTTTATTTTGGAATTTTGTAATCCATCAGATCGAGTTTCCAAGAAATGTGGGAAAGGGGTTTTGTTTTTACTTCTATTTTTTGAAACAAAGTCTCACTCACCCTGGGTAGAGTGCCATGGCATCATGGCTCACAGGAAGCTCAAACTCTTTGGGCTCAAGTGATCTACTTGCCTAAGCCTCCTGAATAGCTGGGAGTTTTTAAAAAGTCATTATTATAGTCTTAAGAATTCAAAGACTGAATTTTTTTCTTTTTTTGTGGTTAAAAACTATTAATTTTCAGTCTAATCATCATATCCCACTCTGAGTACTTCACTTTTGATCAGAATATTCAATGGAGCCTGGTTTACTGATTTTGTATCATAAATTGTCTTCTTTTCTCATAGAATTTCTATAAGGAAAATGGAGAACAGTCTCCTCCATCTTCACACACTGTTTCTTTCTAATGATGAATCTATGATAAGTTTCTTAAGCCAGTATTTCCTAAAGTGTGTTCCTGGTTTTTATTATGGGGTTCCACAGAGGTGGTACAGTGTGGTGGTGACCAAGGGGTTGTGCTCTGAGACAGACATTCCTGGTCTGCTCAGTGGCTCTGCCTCTCACAATCCTCTTTGTCCACATCTTTAATGTGGGGATAATGGCATTTACCTTACAGCATTGCTGCGAGTACTAAAGGAGGCAGTAAATGTGTGTATAGTACTTAAGTAGGTGAATGGCATGTTGTATAGGCTAAATGAGCATTATCTATTATTATTAATGCTATAATTACTATCATAAATAAGTTTGGAAAACTGTGGGGTTGAAACATGCTTCCTTGTTTATACATTTCAAGACTTCTCAGAACCTGTGATTGACTAATATGTATTTTGAATCTCTACAAGAGTTTCCCAAGCTTATTTAATAAGGAAACTCTCTTTCAAGGTGTATTTCCCAGGACTAACTTTTCTGGGAAATACTGCCCCAAATTAAAACATTGTGTTGTATGTCAATACTCTTTTTAGTTCTGTATCTGTGGTGCTAAGATGTCAGTTTAATCATTTAAGATTACTAATAAAGTGTACTTATCACTCCATTTACAGGACTATTTAACCCATATGCTTACTCTTAATAAAGTGCATTATCACTCAACTCATTCAATGCTATCTTTGCTGTCGCTCACATCTTTGTGTAAGCTTGATAAGGAGAAAGTAATTATCCACAAATGAGCCCATATAGGTCCTGCCTTCACATGTACACACACAGTGTTTTGGGCAGGCCCCACTGAATGGGACTAGCACCAAAAAAAGAAGATAAAGATTTTTATTTTGATTTAATTTATATCACAAATCTGGAAAAGGATCTATGATTGGCAACAAATATAAACCATTCATGAATATTTATTAGGATTATTATCAGTAAATCTTCCAATTATCAGTCATATGTAACCTTTGTGATTAAATCCCTAAAGCCACCATTTCAATTACTTCTATTAAAAAAATTAACTGTATTTCATAAACTCTTTTTTAAAAAATTTCAAATGTTATGAGGATACACACATTTTAGTTACGTAATTTTCTTTTGTTGTATGTAAGTGTCCACTTCACAGGAAGGTGTGCAATGTACCCGTGCAATGTGCTCACTGGGTGGGAATGTAGTCATCACATGTTAAGTCTAATTTACATATTATAATGTTCATCTGATCTGTTTCAAGTATACTACTCAGAAATGTGTATTAAATTTATTGAGTTGTGCAATGATCAGCATAATCCAGCTCTAAAACTCTTTTGTCACTCCAGTGAGATGGCTCATGACCATTTACAGGACTATTTAACGCATATGCTTACTCTTAAGGTCTCATCCTAGGCAACCACTAATTTACTTCCTGCCTCTATACATTTGCCTTCTCTGGACATTTCATATAGGTACAATGATACCATCGGTAGTGTTTTGTGTTTGACTTCTTTCAAAGCACCCATTTCTGAGATTCATCCATATTATAGCATGTATCAACAGTTTATTCCTTATTACTCCTAAATAGCATTCTATTGTGTGGGTACACCTTGGAATATTGTATTTTGCCTTCTTGTCCACCTGGCAGTTCCTCACCCATCCAGTAGCATCCTGTTTACAGTAGATGCTGTGGATGAATAACCTGACAGCTGTTCCTAGCTCCTCCCCTGTTCATTTCCACTGAAAGGGGGAGAGAGAGCAAGCACAGTCCCCTTTGCAGCCTCCCTTGCGGCTGTGGTTGACCACGTACTCATTTCTAGCCAATAAAACAAGGGAGGATATCTGTCCGAGGCTCTTGGGAAAGGTTTGTGCTTTCTGATAAAAGAGATGGGCAAAAGAGAAGAACTGTTGGTATTGCCCCTCTCTTTCTCTTCTTTTCCTCCCTCCTTGAGCATGGCTGAACGTAATGTAGGAGCCATTCAAGTGATCTTGAGTCATGAGAAAACAAGCATCAAGGAAGGCAAAGCAGCTGGTGGGAAAGTGCCTGGGGACCATGACACCAATCAGAGGCTCCTGAGCCAGAACAATAACTACCCACCTCTGAGTTTCTTGTTATAAGAAAAAAATTAGACCTCCATTTGTTTATACCAGGAGCTGGCAAATTATGGTCTTGGGTCTAGCTGCCTGTTTTTTCTTTTCTGTCACTACAGCCAAAACATTATTAATAGAAACGTGACTAAAAGATCACCTGGGATCATCCTTCTACTTCTCTATCATGTGTATTCCTAAGTTGTTTTATTGCATGTACCCCCTAGAAGTAGACTGGCTGCTTTCTCACTTCTCTACTAGGTTTTGAACTTGGAAGTGCACATCCATGCCTTGTTCCTCCTGCATATTGAGCATCATTCTGGGTCCATACTCAGTATTCAGGAAATGACTGCTAAATGAAGGAAGGACAGTGTTTTCCCTTCTGCAGCTGACACTGATCATTGCCTCCCCAAATAAATGCCTAGTCACTCTGCGGCTGCAGTTTTCTTTTCACCCTGCTCTATCCTTCATGTGGCCACTCTCTCTCCTGCCCCCATTCCTCAAAGCACCCCCTACCAAGGCTGCTGGGTGTAGACAGCTGCTTGCAATAAAAGTTTGAGAGTAGAGAAGGAAGATTTTAGCACAGCCCAGAACAGGGCCAACATAAGATGAACTTCATAAATGAAGTTCTCTCTGTCTCTCTCTCTGTCTTTCTCTTTCCTCAGAGGCCCTTTTTCTTCTTCCTTATTCCAGAGCCTTCTACCTGTTATCTCTCCACTTCATTATATAAACATGTTAGTTAACCCTCAAGATCTTTCCAAATCAGGATTTGGACTTACTTTTGAACATCAATGGTATCTTGCTAAATAGACATGCCATCTATTTTTGATGACACTTGGTAGAAATTTTGAAATTCATTTTTCTTCTACTTCTGTGGGATCAATTTCTTTGGCAGGGTTCATTGCACCCTATGATCTGTGGACTAAGGGTGAGATGGAGGTGGAGTGGTTTTTGTTCTTGCTACAGCTGGGAAAAAGTGAGATGATTTATATTAGCAAAGAGAAAGCTACGGAATAATTCAATAGTCTTCAGATAAAAATTTTATTACTTTCTTGAGAAAGGAGAGAGGTGGCTCTGATAATCCTAGATTTATGAACAATTTTGAAATGTGTATGTTTTCTCACTTGACTTAGCTAATTTTATAATGAGTTTGTTGTTCACCTGCTGTCTGAGAATATGCTAGCTGGGTCAGAGAAGAGGGTGGTGCCATGGTGATGTACAGGAGAACAGAAGAACGTAACCTAGGATTTTTTTTTTAGATGGCACAGTGTGTATAATTAAGAGCTAACTGTCCATGAAGAGATGTTATATAATCACTCTTCAACCCCAAGAGCAACTGAAGTGGGATAAGGAAAAGAAGAGGAGAGCAGCCAGGAAGCAAAGAGGATAACGTTAGCTGTTGTATTTTTTTTACTCCTATGCTGAGATTTTCTGCAATCTTTGCTGAAGGCTTTCTTGTCCCTTTAAGCAAGAAGATCACATCACAAAGTTTTTTCATGCCAGACGTTGACTATTTTAGTTCACTCAGCTGAAACTATGGATCTAGAAGCTGGTAGTACAGTCTAGACGTACAGAACCTACTTTAGCCAAGGACAGTGTGCCTTGGAATAGCATCCACCAAGCTTCTGAGAACTAAACAGAGACTAAGTTACCATGTGCTGGATCCTTTCCCTCACCACCTCCCATATGTTGTTTTCCTGAGGGTGGCATAGAATGAACACATAACCAGAGGAAGAAGAAAAGGAAGACTGCTCTGTCTGTCTCCCTATGAGAAGAAAGGACTACGAGAACAAGAACCCAGGTGGCGGGGCCAGTCGGGGCAACTTGTTAGCTCCACCTCACATGTCTGTCAAGGAAGGACGAACCAGGCTTATCAACTAATGAAGTGATTGGAGATGTAGCTAAAATTTAGCTCTGTGTGGGCCTGAACTCAGCTCCATCCAAGACAGCAGGTTGTCTAGATTCTGAAAGAACTAACGAGAAAACACGAAGGTTGCTTTGGGTGAAGAGTGACAGGAGGTACGGTAGGTGGGTGGAGAAAAGGGAGTGTGGGAACCATCTGGCTCATTGCGATACTGGCTCTTCTCATGGTCTTGCCTTTGGTTAGAGGTGGTGGGCACCTGGGTGCTTATGCTATGATTAAAAATAGGTAATTAGCCAAATAAGCAAAAGCAGGTTCTAAATGAATCAGTGATAGAAGTGTGTCATGAAGCAAATGCTATCATCAATCTAATCCCGAGTTTCTGAGAGCAAAAAAGGAAAAAGATGGAGAGAGAAAATTCTTCCACTGAATTTCTGCCTCATCTGATAAAACTTCAAATTATTGGAAGGAATGGAATATGGGAGGGCCATAGCTCTATGGACTGTGGCAGGTGACCCTCACAATGAGTCTATGGTATGCACCATGTGATCTCACTCAAGCCTCTCAAAGTCTCCATGTGTTTAGTATTATGTCCATTTCACAGATGAGGAGACTGAAGCTTTGAGAGAGATTAGATGATGTGCTCGAGGTTGCAAAGGGTATCATCAGGTCTGTAACCTGAGTCTGACACCCAAAGGCTGAGCTCACCTCCTGTTCTGCCACATGACAGCTCAGTGGACACCTTCACATACACAGTGAGTGATGGATGGGTAAGACTTATGGACCCTCTCTCATGGGTCCCAGTTTGGTGCTAGTGTGTGGGCAGTATTTTACAATGATCCTTCAATAGAGTAAAGCACAGTTGTCACGGTCATGATCATGGTCATTCTGCTTCCACATGGTGGGTAGGCTCAACATACTGTTTCTCAGAAATCTCGTTTTGAGTTAATAAAAATATTTTCCCCAGGAACCAACTTTTATAAGTTTCTGATACAAAACAATATTTGACCCACACTGTGCCATCATCTATTAACCACATTAAAAACAATAACACAAATAACAGCAACACCTCACAACAGGCATAAGGCACTCTCAGGACTTGCAAAAAGAAGAAAATATGGTAACAAACTTGGCTAAGTCCACAACACAAGGTTGTGTGATTTCTGCTTACGGGCCTCATGACAATATTCTTTAAAATAACCAGGCTGGAGCTCTTTGTGGGTTTTTGAAATCAATTTAGTGGGTCTCAGCCTGTATTTAGAAGACTAGAAAATAGAATTAATCTATATCATAAAGGTAAGTACTGTTTTATAAAGTTTTTGTTTCAGTCATAGAGCTATAAGTGTGTGTGTGTTTATGTGCGTGCATGTGCACATGTGTCATAAACGCCCTACTATGGGTGGTGATCAGAAGGCTCGAAGCCCTTGTTACTTAGATCATTAATGAATGCCTCGGAGGTGTTAATGAAAGGGTAGCTGAGAATGTTCCTACTCCCACAGGGACCACAAACACCTTCACATACAGGATTCTGTACAAAGAGTTACATATTGAATCGTATCGTAAACGCATGCCTCTTTAAATGATATGCCACCTGGGTATCATTTGGAAGATGAATGGTCAGCTAGAGACTTGAGGTGGGCAGAGCCAATCAGACCAAGTAATTGTAAGAGTTATGAGAGGACAGGGAACGGCAGGCCTTTAGGAACATTGTGGCCTAACTACTACCATTGTCTTTGGTAGTAGTTGGGAAAACTACTACATTGGGAAAGCATTTATCCTACTTCCTATGGACAGTAATTATTTATTACTCCTTCCAAGTGTAATTTGAGGCTCATATAATTATCTCCAAAATACAAAAATACAGTGGTAATTCCCGTGGGTACTGCCCACTGGTGTCAGGCACCCTGACAGGTGATCTGCCTGCACTACCTTTATTCCTCTAAAAAACCTCACAGGTTGTTATTGAAAAGTTGTACATGTGGAATGACAGCAGCTATTAGTCTTGAGATGCTCATGGGAAAGACCAGCTGGTTGCCTGTGCCAAGACTGATACGATCCATAAACTGGGTGATTTCCATCCTGTTCTCAGTTCTGCAGGCCCAGGTACTCAACTTTTGTCAATAAGCTGAGAGTTGGTCTCTTAGATACAAGTTATGCTGTCCAGGTGTGGACAACCAGAATGCCTACAGATGAGCTCATGATGAGAATAACTGTGACACAGCCTGGATGCCAGGAACCAGCCTGACTGGCTTATGGAAACTCAAAACCCACTGAGAAGCTTGCTTGGTAAATGTGAAGTTAGAAAAGGGGATTGGAGGTAGCTATCAAAGGTTTAATGTCATCATTAAAGAGTTCAAGGGTTCTGATTTGGCACTTGTAGCTCAGGGGCTAGAGCGCCAGCCATGCACACCAGAGCTGGCAGGTTCAAATCCAGCTCGGGCCTTCCAAACAATGACAACTACAACAAAAATTAGCCAGGTGTTGTTGTGGGAGCCTGTAGTACCAGCTACTCAGGAGGCTAAGGGAAGGGAATCCCTTGGAGTCCCTTAAGCCCAAGAGTTAGAGGTTGCTGTGAGCTGTGATGCCATGGCACTCTACTCAGGTTGACATAGTGAGACTCTGTCTCAAAATAAATAAATAAATAAATAAATAAATAAAAATGTTCAAGGATTCAATGGCCTGACCATCTCTTGGAAGTGAGGGTGCTGGTCCCCATCTTTTACCCAGGTAGGATCTCAGGGAGAAGCAGAACAGACTCAGGCAGCTTTCTGGATATCAGAGTAGGAGGCTGTTCCCTGAAGCCCTAGAGCTCACAGCTAGGGACCTCAACATGGGCTTGAGCCAAAGTGTTAACCTTTAATACCTCAACCAGACTGAAGACAGGGCAGGGCCAATCTGGCTTACCTGCCCAAATATACTCTGAGAAGCTGGGGCAGAAATAATGCAAAAGGAAATTTTCTGAGGACATGAGGCACAAGGGTCCCAAGGCTGGGTAGGCTGATCAAAGAAAGGAAAAGAGAATGCCACATGTGAACAGTGCCCCGAATGCATGACCCCACCTCCTGGAACAGGAGACCCAGTTGCTGATAGCTATCTTGAATCTCTTTGGCTAATCTTTCCCTGGGAAGAAAAGAATAAAAGAATCTATATTTAGAGAGACTCCAAGTATTCCCTAAAATGACCTGTAAGTTGAATAGGGGAAAGTTCCCTCACCTATGAGACTGAGGTGAGAAGAATGACATTCATCTCTGCAGAAGGACAACTGCTGCTCTTGACCTAGAATACTGGATATCTCTGGCCAATGTCCCTCTCTTCCATGAGCTGCTCTTAGACAGACCCTGTCAGCCTGCCCTGAGACCCCATGAAGGTAGGGCTAGACTTTGTTTATGCCCTTAGCTCTTTTTTTATGCACTTAGCTCTTTTTTTGAGCAGACTCTCAAAAAAATGTATGGAATGCATGAATTTTCTTTGTTCCATCTTTTTCTTCTCCCATAGTATCGAATCCTGCCCTAAATTAACGATTATTCCTTTAACTCCATCAGATTTCTATGTGCAACGTGATGACTTGGCTGGTGATCTCTGCTCCCCACGGTATGCATTGAATTTGTTGTTTAGCTCTTGGAAGACAAGCTCCTCTTCCTTTCTGATACCAAGATCTTTAGGAAGACATTTTTCTGGAGCTGTCAAGTGCTTTCTATCTCATTCCCATGCTATGGTCATGTAAGAACAGCCAAAGTTAAGATCCAAGGTCACAGGGAAAAAATGTTATTGGGTAAAACCCTTGTTAGATGTGACTGTTTCACAGAACTCATCAGAGAAACCCAAGTTTTCCCAAAACACTACATTTATTTCTGCCTCCCATAGCAGTTATTTTGTTTCTAATTTACGTATGTTCAAGGACACCTTCTGGAAACTTCCTCTTGGGGCCAGACGTTGAATCCTGCTACTGGATTAAAGTTGTTATTCATATTTATTTATTTATTTATTTACAGAGTCTCACTCTATTGCCCTGGGGTTGAGTGCCAAGGAGTCATCAGAGCTCACAGAACCCTTAAACCCATAGGCTTAAAATATCCTCCTGTCTCAGCTTCCTGAGTAGCTGGGACTATAGGCACCTACCATAACACCTGCCCGAGTTAATACTTTCATTTGGGAAGCTCTTTAACCTAGGCAAGTGAGAAACTCTTCATTCCACCATCATGCTCATAATTGCTGTGAAAAGAGGCCCCAGCAATGTCACTGCCCAGGCAGCCTGGGGAAACCCAGTGATGTGGGAACAACTCAGACCTGGTCACCAAGGCGCCTGGCAGGGCAAAGGGCGTTTCTCTTTGCCCTTTGCTTTCATTTCCTGTTCTTCCACTGCCTTCTCACAACCTGGGCTTTCCCTTTCCTTTTCTCTTCTCTTTCCATGTTCTGGGTCAAACAACAGGTTAACTTTCAAAGTCTCTCCTTTCTTTTTCCACTCCACCCACATCCCATCAGCTGCTCAAATGCATAAAGTTTACTCTCCAGCTAAGGAGATGGTGCAAATTTTAAAGTCAAGGATGTAGGCCATGAAGCCATGCTTCCTAGGGCTGAATACCAGGTGCTGGAGAGAGTTATTTACTATCTGGGGGGGGGGGGGTCTCAGTTTCCACATATGTACAATGGGGGTGACACTGATACTTTGTGCCCCATAGAGTTATTATGAAAATCAAGTGAGTTAATGTATATATAGGGCTGACAACTGCTGCTTCACATATATCAAAGTGAAGCTGGGGAAAGATGTCACAGGTGGGTAAGACTGAATGGGAAAACTAAGATGGGCCTTAAAACTCTGCTCCTTTGATTGAGAGTTGGGGCTTGCCTACATTTGTATTGTGACAGGAGAACTCTGGATCTGTTCTTTGGGTGAGCTCAACTTATCTAGAAATATTTTCTCAGCTCCCATTTTATTTTTGCAGAGTGAAAAACCTGATCCCTCTGTGGTGTGGTATCTCTGCCTAAAAGTGTTTAAATTAATGACCATTTGTTTGTGCCCATGATGCAGAAGCTAAATAACTGCCCCTGCATTATATAATTCCAGTTGCAAGGGATGGGGCGACAAATGCCAAGATAGTGTAGGCAAGAAAAAAGCAATCATCACCAACCCACCAGAAAATCCCTCTCCTCTCACATTCACTCTTTAATTACAGAACTGTTTTTATGTACACATTTAGAGAATTGCATGTTTATACATCTTGTCTCTCCTCAATCAGAAAGTGATGTCTCTTCCGTATTATATTTTTTCGGTGCTCAGAACAGTGCTATGCTTACCTGTGGGTTAAAGGTACAATTTGCTGACAAACTGAGGTTGTTTATGCAAACCCATATAAATAAACCATACATTAGACTAGCTTTAAAAATATAGTCTGTCAAATTTACTTGTTTTAAATGACCAAAATTAAAGGAAAGAATTAAAAGGAGAGTGGTTTGCATTTTTCTAATCACATTTTCTGGTTTCATTCCCATATGCCCATGAAAGAAACGTGTGTGTGTTTGTGTGTGTGATGCACATATATGTAAGGTATACACATTCATGTATGTGTGAATACATACACATATACTCTTAATGTGTCAATTAAGCTGTCAAGTCAGTACCCACACCAAGAGGATCACGTATAGTCCAAATTACCTTAGAAAATTGCATATGTCACTTGGGGCTCCATGCTTAGAAGCTCAAACAGGAAAGTTTAATTTCTTTTGTTTCCATTTATATTCTCTCTTTGGAGTACTGGAATCTAGAGTCTAGTAAGGGAAGAGGGTACATGTAGTAGGGTAAAAAATGAATTTTTCCTTCTGGGCAAAGATTTATAAAAACTAAATATCTTTAAAATGCACCTTCACTGTGTGCGGCATATTATAATCTAAACACTTTGATTTTTATGCTTTTGACAACAAACCTATAAAACAAGGGTTTCATTTACAGATCTGGAAACATGAGAATGTTGAAGTGATTTGCTCACAGCTGGTAGGTGGTAGAGCCCTCAGGTTCGAGCTGGGGACACAGCATACAGTCTGCTGTGTATCCACTAACACTAGCTCCTTCAAAGCTGATCACAAAACATGATAATGAGGGAAGCTTTGAGATTACGGATCTATAACATAACATCCTTTTTACAGGACCAGAAGGGACCTTAATTAAATCTCCTCTATTTCCAGAGGAGGAAAAGAAGCCCAGAGGTTCCAAAAGACCTGGCCAGGTCATGCATTGGGAATGGCAGGACTCAGACGCCAAGCATGGCTCTTCCCTCCCACCCCACCTCCTCTGTCCCGACATAGAGCCTAGATCTCTAAATGCAGTAAGATAATCCTTCCCTGGGCAATAGTAAGACCAGAAAACTAAGAAAAAATATTAACTGTGTTCCACAGGAAAATGACAAAGAGCATGCCTAGGTAATTTACAAAGAAAAATTAACTTTAAAAAAGTTGTACTTACTTTGGTAATTAAGAAATGTAAATTAAAAGAAAAACTATTTTGACACAGTTGGCAAAGAATTTTTTTAAGCTAATACTCATCATTTTGAGGTATGAAACCTATGGAGGGATTGACGGATACTCTAGTAGCTGGTGAAAGTAAAACTCCTACAATCTTTGAAGAAAAGAAGTGAGTTTTGTGTATCTAGAAACCCAAAAACGTTCAAGGACTTCAATCTAGCAATGTGAATTCCAGGAAATTTTTCCAAAGGCAGTCATGTATATGGTGAAGGAATATTATATGTAATGTTATTTATAATGATGAAAAATTGATAACCTCTTATGTCCCAAGTAGAGACTTAGTAAATTTCTGTAAATTCATGTGATGCCATATTATGCAGCTGTTAAAACCATAGCTTGGAATATCACTTGATAACTTGGGAAAAAGTTTGTGATATATTAAGTGAAAAGTAGAATTCCAAAGTGAAAATAATATGATTTGTATACTATTATTAAAAGTTCAGGGCAGGAAGGAAATCAATTACAGGCTAGCATTTCTGGATAGTGTTGGAATATACCCTTCTTATAGTAAGGTGTGAAATTGTGTATATTTTCTTGCTCAAGTAAGCAAATGGATGGAACATGGGATTATGGATAATTTAAATTTTCTTCTGCATAAGTTTTAGAATTTTCCAAATTTTGTACAATGAGAATATATTCTTTATTATCAAAAATCAACCATTATAAAAAAACTTGTAATATTTTGACATTAACTGAATAAGATAGAAAAAACTGTTGTCCTCTCCAGTATCCTTCATTTTTATCATTTTCTAAAAGTTCAGAATGCTGGAACTCAACCTTGGCACAGAGTCCCTTTCATGGAAAGGTTGCAAAGACCCTTCGAAGATTAGTTTGTTGGCCATTCCTGCTCAGTGATCCTGGTTAATAGAATTCCTCCTTCATCAAGATCCTCTGCTCAAGAGCTTCCTCAAAATTAAAATCATTAGACCAAGCACAGTGGCTCATGCCTGTAATCCTAGCACTCTGGGAGGCCGAGGTAGGAGTATTGCTTGAGCTCAAGAGTTCAAGACCAGCCTGAGCAAGAGGGACACATTGTCTCTACTAAAAATGGAATAACCAGCCTGGCTTTGCCATGGGTGCCTGTAGCCCCAGTTACTTTGGAGGTTGAGGTGGAAGGATCACCTAAGTCCAACAGTTTGAGGTTGCTGTGAGCTATGACCCCTTAGCACTCTAGCCTGGGAAACAGAGTGAGATTCTGTCTCAAAAATAACAGATGAAAAAAAAAATTATGAAAAGCTCTTTCCAGTTTTGCAGAGACATTGTTGTTATGGTGCATGACTTTTGGACAGGCTCTCCCTACGCTTGTTGTTTTGGACAGACATTAGTTAGGACTGTGCTTGTGCTTGCACGTCTCTGCAGTGTAACCCATCTTGCCTGCATGAGAACAGACTTTCCCCACCATGCTTGTTGATATCATACGTCTACTGAGTGACTTTGTATGTAACATGGAACTCAACCCATTTCTTGATTCTGAAAAACAATCCAAAGCACGTGGCCTCTAGCTAAAAGGCCATGGGGTTATATTCATAGAAGGCCACCTCAATTTCTTTCATTGTTATCATTTCTTTGGAAAGTAGAAAATAAGTTGTGTCATCCACACAGGTGAATTGGTGTGGAAATTATAAAATAACATATCTTAGTAACAACGTCAAGACCCATCTCCTATTTATTTTTCACTATTTTGTGATTTTCATCATTTACTAAGGTAGGAATTGCCCCCCTCCCAAATTACTGTCAGATCATCACTGGCTTTCTTACAAAGGCAAATGGAAAATTTTTAATTTCTAGTAGCTATGGGGTTAGAAGCTAAGGGAACTTATGTGCCCATTCCAAGTAGAGAGATGATATTAAAATTATTTTCATATACAAAAAAGAGAGAGAAAATCAGATACATGGCTGAAGTCAAAAAGACATCCCCATGCCAGCACATAGGGCAAGATTCCACCTGGTTTCTACTCTCCAGGAGCCCACTAGAGATTATTGTATAGTTTGTAAGTGGTTGAACTATTAGGATTATTTTGGAAAGTGAGGTTACTACCATGTATATCTGTATCTATAAGTAAGCTCAGATATTACATTTGGTTTTTTTTTTTTAACATATATGTAAGAATTAAGCTGAGAGCAACATGGAACATTGTGCCTAACTTAATCATTTAATATGGAAACACATGAAAATGGATTAGATAGTGCCAAGACACAAAGAGTAGCTCAATGTATTACCACTTTGTTCAGAGATGAGCCAAGTTTTGAGTTAAACAGTGACCTGGAGGATCAGAGGATGGGAAAAAATCATCTCCTATGCCGAGTGGTTGAGCTCAATGCTTTGCCAAATAATGAAATTTCCCATGGTCACCATCAGTCCCTAAAGGCTTCTAGACACATAATCATTTTTTCTTAACTTCTGAATAAATTTTTACTGAGCATCCCCCACGTGATAAGTGCTATGGGAGATAGATAATTAAGCAATGACTCGAACCTACATATTTACTCAAGTAATTATAACACAAGAAGAAAAGTGTGAGGTGTAAATAGTAAAAATTATAGTAATTTTTAAGGCATGCTTCTGTGAGAGCTGGAAAAAAGGAAAGATTGTATTTTAACTGGGTAAAGGCATTAAGTCATCTAGGAGAATTACCAAATTGCCAAGGATTAGATCATCTACTGAGTACATCACTACCACCCACCATTATTTTTAACAGTGGTTTCTGAACTTTTTTTTATTTTATAGGCCAATAATAAATAAAAATTTGAGTAGCAACCCCCACATCAATGGTGTGACACAGTACACACAGCTCCTATTTGCTAATCATCAGCATTAGGAGTTTGATAAACAGTTTTAAAACTAGATGCCAAATATCTGTGTTGATAGATATTTCAAAACAGATGGTCCATGCTGTTCTTTTCTCACTCCTCAGACTCCGAAGGAAACACTGCCCTCTCTAGGATTTCACCCACGCCAGGGACAGCCCCGTGGCTCAGTCTGCAGGGGTTTGCCAGCACACAGAGTTCCCTCCCACTCCTTCAAACCTTCAAAGGCCAAAGCCTCTGCCTTTTGCTATTTAATGTCTATCTTTTGACCAGTCCCTGGACTCCAGCTGGGCCTTCAACTTTCTTATCTCCAGTAGGCAATGCCACAACCTTGAATTTCTGTTGGCTGGAGAATATTTGTATGCCATTATCGCCCCTCATTCAGCTCTGAGTTGAATTAGATTAGTAGTTTGGCATCTTCCAAATGGGTACAACTACTGGATCCATGGTTATTAGCCTTTTTGGATCACCTACTCCTTTTGAAGATCTATGTGAAATCTAATCAGAAAAGTGCTCAACTACATAAATTATTAGTATGTGATTACATCGGGCCCACATGGATAATCCCAGCTAATCTTCCCATTTCAAGATCCTTGATTTAAGCATATCTGCAAAGTTCCTTTTGGCATATGTGGTAACATATTCAAGGATTCCAGGGATTAAGGCCTGAAAATATTTGAGGGGTCATTAATCTGCCTATCATACCACTATTACCTTTAGTGTGTATCCATGAAGACTTTTTTTGGTATGTAGTCAGTGATATTTGTATTTTAAAATATTTTATCTGGCTACTTAGGAGGCTGAGGTGAGAGGCTCACTTGAGGCCAAGAGTTCAAGGCTAGAGTTCCCTATGATGGCATCTGTGACTAGCCTGGGCAATACAGTGAGATTGTCTCAAAAAAAATAAAATGATACAATTATTTTTATCAAATGAGATTTCTTATTATTGTGCAGCCTGTTTATTATAATGCTCACCTTTCCACATTAGACAAGACAGATTCAGTCAGGTAATAGTTTAAAGGAAGGCTTCTTGCTGAAATGTAGAGAAAATGTATTTTTTGCTGGAAAAAAAAAGAAAAAGAAAAGAATAAAAAACGAGTGGAAAAAAGATTCCAAGAATCCTGACTAAGGCTAAGTAAAAAATGAAAGTGGGAAGTTCAAAAGAAGCCTTCTGGTCCCTTTGCATAATACAGGTGAATGTGGCATGTCGGGAAGCTCTGCTGGAAACCCGGAAGCTGACCAGGGGCAGTGGCTCATGACTGTAATCCTAGTACTCTGGAGGCGGAGGTGGAAAGATCATTTGAAGCCAGTAAAAAGTTTAAGAACAGTCTGAGCCACATAGTGAGACCCTGACTCTACACAAAAATTAGCCGGGCATGGTGCTGTGTGCCTGTAGTCTCTGTTACAGGCTGAGGCAGGAGGATTGATTAAGCCCAGGAGTTTGAGCTTGCAGTGAGCTGTGATTGTGTGAGTGTGCCCCTGTACTCTAGCCTGGGTGACTGGGTGACAAGAGTGAGACTCTGTCTCCAAAAAAAAAAGAAAGAGAGAAAGGAAGAAAAATAAGATACTGGAAGTACCCATTCCTCTTTTAGCATCTGATTTCTCTTGGAGAATTGTCACCTCCCAACATGTAAGGGTTTTGGTTGTGCCCTGCTCACCTCCTAGGAAAGGGTGACCAGGTGACCCAAGCTAGACCAATTAAATCCTATCTCTTTAAAATCTGCATTTGGGACAAATTGACAATTAAACTGAATATGGCTAAGTTCATGGATCCCTGTTTAGTTCTACAAGATTAAAAACAGAAGAGATGGAAGAAGCCTAAGTGTCCATCGACCCATGAAAAGATTAATAAATTGTGGTCTATGTATACGATGGAATACTATGCAGCATTAAAAAAGATAGGGGTGAGGATGGGTGGAGGGAGAGTAATGAGTAATTGATGGGTCCACATTTGTGGTGCATCTTAGACGGGTACAGGTGAAACCTACTAAATGTAGAATATAAATGTCTATATACAATAACTAAGAAAATACCATGAATGCTATGTCAACCAGTTCGATGAAAATATTTCAAATTGTATATAAAACTAACACATTGTACCCCATGATTGCATTTATGTACACAACCATGATTTAATAAAAAGATAAAGATTTTTAAATAAAGATGGTGACTTTAGCTCATTTGTGTTTATGTGGATGGAGCTGGAAAATATTTTTCTTAGTAAAGTATCTCAGGAATGGAAAAAAAAATCTAATGTACTCAGTACTATGAAACCAATTTATAATCACTCACACTTGCATATGAAAAATGAAACTCAACTATAGCTTAGGGTGAAGAAGGGAAGGGGAGGGGAAAGAAGGAGGTGGGTTGATGGAGGAAGGGTTAGTAGGGGGACCTCATCTATGGAGCATATTGCAAGTACAATTTGGATCTATCAGATGTATTGCACAAATGTTTTAATGTTGTAAATGGGTAAATGAGGTGAAAGCTATGTTGATTAGTTGCATGTAAGCACTCCAATTTATACAAATAATCAACACAATGAATCCCATGGCATAAATATATGTATGATCTATATACAAATGATTTAATTAAAAAAAAACAGAGAGGAGTACTCACTAAAATATAGAACAAAACCCCTAAAACCAATATTGAAGCAAGTCTTCAGAATTGTAAAAAAAAAAAAAAAAAGAATTTTAAGAATTATCAATCTACAGTATAGTAGATAAAAGCTATTTGCTGAGATCTGTTGTTTTTCTTGTGATCAAAAGGTGAGGATAGTCCTAGGAATTGCTTAGCGAGTCCTACTTTGGTAACACCTGAGCTTCAGTAACCTGCCATTACAATTTAGGGAGCTCTGTTGCACCTGAACCGTGATGCCCATCTACCTCTGAACTCCAGCCAGGAGTCTGAGTTTAATGCTTGTCGTCAATATCTGACCTGGGTGGTGCTGGACAGAAAGAAGAACAGGTGAAAACAATCCCAGCAGCAAGATACCACCTATTCCTTAGAAATCAATTCCTGCGATTTCAAAAAGGAAAAGCAGAAGAATGTTCGACCCAACTAAGCAGTTGATTTTATTGCTGTTTGATAAAATAACCAAAAAAGTAAATTAGTACATTAATCAATGCTCTTGGTTGTAAATATTAATAGCAGAAACCCAACTTAGCTTACTTTGAGCACCAAAGAGGAATAATGGGAAAGATACTTGCAGGAAAAAAAGCTGCAGAAAGAAGGAAGAGGGAACGGCCAAGCCCCAGAAGACAGTGCGGGCAGAGTTGGGCGGTAGGGACCTCAAACCCTACAGCTGAGGACCTGATGTTTTGTGTCACATTTCTCTGCGATTTGGCTTCTTTCTTCAAAGCTGTTTTCTCCACATGCTGCAGTTACATGGCTGTTCTCAGACATCATCATCATCAGGGAAGAAAGAGCCCTTTCCCACCATCCCACACCGCCCTGATGACGGGAACAGAAAGGTCAGGGGTCTATAATTAGAAGTTCACATTAGAACCATCTGGTTGAAGAGGAGAATGGTAATAAAAAAAATAAGTTCAGCAATGTCTGTAGGGGTGGGGGGTAATATGCCAAGCAGTACTCTTTGGTATTTAATAGACTTATGGGAAGAAAGAATCTGGACGTTGTTTGGTTTTACAAACTAACAAAAAGAAAACAAATAAAATGAGATTTATTCAACAAATAATTAAATGGTTTAAAATGAGCATAGCTTATTTATTCCTGATTTTTGACTTTTTTTGGATGCCACTGACATTCTCCTCTCTGTGAATGTGCAGGCCCTTCTGAACTTGGCTTAGTAATGTCAGTCCTGGAGGGTTTCCTAATATGTGCGGGAGATAAAGGAAGGACCACTGTATATTTGCCCCCAGCATGGATTTGTTTGTCAGCTGCATTCCAGAGAGAATACTGCATGCATTACCCAAGTTAAAATGGGTGAGTCTGTAGATCTGCACTTTGAAAATATTTAAAAGAAAAAACATGCGTGTATGTGTGTCAGATGTGTATTTGTGTATGTGAAAACTCTTCTAAAAAATGCAAAATGAAGGAGAGCTGAGTAACCTAGACAGCTCAACAACTTTTAAAGGAAAAAAGCATACCTATTAAATTTGACTTATGACGTTTATTTTGCCTGCGTCATGAACATGTTGGTTTTATTAATCATAGTAGTTGGCCAAAGATGGCTATTTCAAAATAATCTCTAGATAGTTGACAGCTCTGCCAACCATTTTATAGTTATTACATTATTCTCCTTTGTGTGGTGTTAGTATGTATTACTATATTTTTTTAACAATTCAATTTCTTCAGTTTCTATATACCAGTGAAAATAACTGTTAAAAACTGTTCTTCATGTTTTTATTGCAGGTATTACTACAGATGTGTCTTATTTAGACCTCTCAGTTGATATTGTATTATGTCTCTCAATGAAATTATTAGCGATATTTGCAGCAAATAACAAGTGTATGTAGGCAAACTTCTGATGAAAATTTACTGTCTTTGCAGACTGAGATAAGGACTTGATTACAAATACCCTGTTCGGAGATCCCAAGAAGCTCCTGGGATGAAGTAAGGAAAGGGAAAAAAGAAAGAGTAAAAAAAGGGGAAAAGTTAAAGGATGCGATGTATTAACTAGTAGATTACACTTTGCTGAGCAAGTAGGGCTCACTTCCGCTGGTGATCCTCTGAGAAACCCCATAGACTGACTCCCTGTGAACCCACTGGGGTCTGGGGAGGTTGGAGGATTTATCTTCTGGCTCTTGAACCTCACTGGTTAGAGGTTGACTGTGGAAGCGTTAAGCCCCCAGCATTTCCAGTCTTCTTGAACTGTGGGCTGGGAAAGGTCTCAGCAGAGAAGCAGAGTGATGGCACTTGAGATAGGAACAGTCAGGGTGTGAACTGGGGGCCGTGAGCATGGTGTCAATGGTGACTACCATGTTCACACCTTGCTGTGATCTAATCCTCTTACGCCCATCTCGAGTTTACTCTATTACTGACATTTCAGGGTTGTAGCTGGCTGTAATCTCAAAAAAAAAAAAAAAAGACTGAAAATAGCTGAATAGGTGGTGGAACAAGTCACAATCTTCCCTGCTGCAGCTGAGCCGGCCCCAAGGCTATAATCTACACCCATTATCTCTCTCCTTTAGCACCTTTTCTGGATTTCCCTTACCCTTGGCCAGCCCTAGCACCAGTCAAAGCTGCTTGCTCAGGGAATGGCTGGATTTTTATTTCCTAGGGGCTTAGCCTTAATTGTCTTGTCCTTGCCAGGCCCACCTGCTATTATCACCAGGCACAGAAGCACTAAAGGGTGCCCTAGTGAATAACCCCAATTTTAGACATCTTCCTCCCATAGCCCATTATGCAGCACCAACTCCAGTTCTTCAAGATAATCAAAGCCAATCTCTGTCCCAGTACAGTAACTCCCATGTTTCCCTGCTTGTCTATTGGCATGGGACTGCTCAGATCTTCAGGTGGCAGCCATTGGTATAGATGCAGCGGAACCCTTACTGTAACCCTGCATAAATGTCTCCCTTTCTACACACATATCCTGAGATCAAGGCCGGTCATCAGGAAGAGCCTAAATTCATAAGGATGGGTGTCTGGGAGTATAGGGGGTCAATTCTACTTGCATCTTTTAATACCATTCCTGTGCCTTCTAGATACTGGAGAAACAGCACAGAGTGATTACATGTAATGATTGTTGGTTCCGCCTATCAACATATATTCGGCATCCTTGAGGACAGTAACCAGCCGTGCAAGGTGTCTTCCTTAAGCTGATTCCTTAGTGAGGGTTTCTAGAGACTATTCAGATACCCTCTCAGGGTCCCTCAAGACCACCAGTCGTCTGACACACAGGTGAGAGCAGTATTCTCAGGGTGGTATTATTTTTTGCGTTGAGAATTCAAAGCAGCCCCTGAATGTGGTCCCTTCACTTTGTGTTACCCTTGCAATTAACCCCCGTGCCTGGTGTTTCCGAACTGTTTGTCCTCTGGTTGGATGAAATGGATACATTTTTAGATGCTTCCAAAGAGGACTTCTGGCTTCCATTACCTCATTCTGAATGGACAGCTGGGTGATGGAAGCCTACCTTTTTCTTTTCTCAGTTCTTCTAGGGTAGTTACCAACAACCAGACAACTCTTCCATTCCTGTGATGACCACCACCCCGTGTCTTTCAGGAGTTACCTCTATTGTATAAGCCAAGCTTCTGCTTTCACCTTTACCTCATCCAAGTACACAGAGGTGGAAACTTGGGTGATCATGACTCTTCAAAGTGCTAGGGTTATTATCACCATACTCATCACAACCAGTGGGGTTTTATACTCATCACAACCAGTGGGGTTTTAGTTGCCTCCTTAACATTGAGAATATACTTTCTAGGGCCAGTCGGAATTGTCTTCGTTTGAGTCCCTAATCAGACTTTGAGATGAGGCATTGAACACAAAGAATTTATTTTGAAGAGGATCCCAGGTAGAATAAGTGAAAAAGTGTGGAAATTGAGAGAGGAAAAATAGGATATTCAACTGCTGAATGGGTTATTACTGTAGGCAGCTAAGACTCAATCCCATTTGTGGCCTCTGAGGAACTATGAAGAATACATTCTAATAGTCCCCCCCAAGATATGGGACAGTTGATTGTTAACCCATTGATTCCCATTCTTCATGGGTTCAGAGTTGTTTAGTCTCCAGCAATTCCAGGATCCCTCATGTGAGGGCTGAGCAAGTCCCGTGGTGCTGGGGAAAATCCTCAAGCGAATGAGGTAGGTGCTTGCAGTGCAAAGCTATTGGCATAGTCAGGAAATGGTCCTGCCTCTGAAAGTCAACTCAGACAGGGTCAAACCGTCATGTAGCAGGGCATGGGGAGGGTTTGTTATACCTACTGTACAGTAATTCATGTGAAAAAAATCAGAAGGAAGTGCCTGTTAAGCACTGTGGATTGAACACATGTGTTTATCACAACCCCATCCTGAAGCCTCACTAACATGACTGAAGGGGAATAAAAACAACTTTATAAAACCTGGAAGGATAAAGGGACCAGAAGAGGTAACAGCAGACCAGAGCTAGCAACAAAATGTTGGAAGGCAGAAGGCAGATGGATGAGTGGTAACGAAGTTCATAGAGCAGCAAGAAAGTTTGCTTTGCTGTGGGAAGCTATCAAAAAGAAAATGAATCCCTACTATAAAACCCTGGAAAGGCTCAGAAACTGGAAATTGTCGTTCTTCTGCAGGAAAAGATGCAGGGTGGGGCTGAGAAAAAGAGCCTGGAGATGGACCCTCAGAATCCCTCCCCTCTTCTGAGCACCATGCAGGCAATAGGTTTAATTTCTGGGGAAGTGGAACCGGGGTCTTGAGACTCAATGATACCAGAGTTGGTAGAGTATGGGAGAAAGGCTGAGAGAGAAGGACTAAGTCAAATCTACACACCATGTACTAATACCTTCGTTCCCTCACTTGGATGTCAGGGCACTGGCAGCTGGATTTATGTTTCTTGAATGGACGATGGAAGTTTCTCCTCTGACCAAACCAACCAGTTGAGAAAAGACTTAATACTGCCATTCAGAAGTCTCCTGTGAAATAACCAAGTGCCTGACTGCTCTGTGGTTCATAGCAGCAGGCAAACACTGCAAATGCACGCAGAGCTTTCTGCCAGCCATTTCAGTGCCTCCCTCTTAACTATGGACAGTCACGTTTCACCAGACATTGGGGGAAAGTCTCGTACATAAAATATAGAGATTAAAACAAGGGGAACAAAGCAAAGGCAATTTTGAGTAAACAAAGACAATGCAATGAACCTTATCTAAAGAAAACAGACAAATGGCTAACAAACATATGAAAAAATGCTCATTGTCCCTAGTTATTAGAGAAATGCACATCAAGATATCACCTAACGCCAGTGAGAATGGCCCACATCACAAAAACTCAAAACTGCAGATGCTGCAGTGGATGTGGAGAGAAAGGAACATTTTTACAGTGTTGGTGGGACTACAAACTAATACAGCCTTTTGGGAAGTAAGTATGGAGAATCCTTAAAGAACTCAAACTAGACCTCCAATTTGATCCTGCAATCCCGTTACTGGGCATCTACCCAGAAGGAAAAAAAAAATTTTATCATAAGGATATTTGCACTAGACTGTTTTTCACAGCTCAATTTACAATTGCCAAACTGTGGAAATAGCCTAAATGCCCACCAATCCAAGAATGATAACAAGCTGTTGTATATGTATACCATGGAAAACTATTCAGTCACTAAAAAGATGGAGATTTTATATCTTTTGTATTAACCTGGATGGAGTTGAAACACATTCTTCTTAGTAAAGCATCATAAGAATGGAGAAGCAAGAATCCAATGTACTCAATTCTGATATGAGAATAATTAATGACCTAGTACATGGTAGGGCGTGAAAGAATAGGAGACTGGAGAGAGGAAAGTGGGGGTCACAGAGTGTGACACACCTCTTGGAGGCAGGACATAATTATAAGAGGGACTTTACCTTACAAATGCAGTCAGTGTAACCTGGTTCTCTGTACCCTCAACCATAATATATATATATATGTATCTCTCAAAAAAAAGACAGTGTGATGAAAGGAACTTTTAAGCAAACTTATTAATGGACTCAGAAATATACAATAAAATAGAGCATATCCTCTATAAGTTGACCAACTAAAGGACTGGTCAACACATGGTGCTGGTCAACATAAGGAACTAGGCCTGCTGTACTGGCACTGACATGTGGTGCATGTCTGCTCTATGAAAATTAGGTCAACATAAGGAGGTGATCAGTGTTGGGAGTTTCCACCAACTATCCTTCCACTATCCTTCCAACTTCCTTCCACTATTGAGGTTCCACCATGTTGCATCCATGAAATTAGAACATGTTGTTACATGAAAAAAGGAACATTTAGAGAATAAGAAGTAGATCTTAGAAAATAAAAATAGAATACCAGAATAACAGGTTGAATAAAAGAGCTGGAAGATAAGCCTTCATGAAACAAAGGAAAAGGACATTGAGAGAGAAAAATAGAAGAGCCAGGTAAATTAGAGAATTAAACCTGGAGACTTTTCATTTACTAATAGACTTCAAGAAAGAGAAAGAGAATAATTTCATTTACTAATAGACTTCAAGAAAGAAAATGTAGGAAAGATAGGGAATAAATTATCAAAGAAATGATTCAAGAAACTTTCCCAAAAGAGAAGGATATGAGTCTCCAGATTGGTAGATACATGAGTACAAGTACAATGACCGAAACAGATCAACTCCCACCTCTCCAATGTTGATGTCCTCATAGAATTCTTGGTGACTCAAAGTATATGTAGAAATTTCTTCTAGAATCTTGGCCACTAAGTTCTCTTGTCTCTCTTCCCTTCAATTTAATTATCACCATTTTTTCCAGCCAACTTCTTCCCATAACCCAGATTCAAGACTTTATGAATGCCAACAACTACATGGATCTTAACTTGATAATCTCAACTACAAGCTTCCCATTTTCTGACCACAACTGTCTATTTTTCTAGTTCATTCTCACCAGCATCCCAGCTTGTATTTCTGCTCTTGTGGGACTAAAAATCAGTTAATCTGATCCCACCACTTTTCACTGTCCCTGACTCACCTCATGTCTTTAACCTGCTTAAATTCTATGCTCCATAGTTATAAATGTTCCTTTGCATACACTTTCAGCTCTCTTGTCCCTCTCTCCTGTCATTATATTTTCTTGATATTGACTCAATCCTGGTTTAATACAACACTCCACCCATTATGTTCCCATGTGGGTACAGTTTAAGGTGGCTGGAGGATAATCCCCATCTGTCCCGTGGACCATGTGGTCCTGGTTTAAATTCATGATCACTCACCTCCTGGGAGCTTCTGTGCTACTCGGCAATCTCACTACACTTTCCTCATCTTTCATTGCTGGTTCTTCTAGTTTATTTCCTATTTATTTACTATTTTACATCTTCCCCTGCAATATCTCCTCTCCCACCCTTATTTGAAGTTAATATCATTACTTCCTAATTTACTAAGAAAAAGAAAGCAATCTGAAAAGTACCTCTGCCCATTCCCACCACCCCATTCACTTGCAGCTGTTGCCATGCTGTGCCTGGTACAATGTACAGTATAGTTCGCCCTCTGAGTGAAGACGAGCCAATGAATCTTTTGCCCTTCTAACTTCCTTTTAACATCTGCTTTCCAGAGGACTGAACTGACAGGATTGATCCAAGAAGGCAGGAAGTAGGAGGGATTTAATTAAGGACTGGATCACTCACTGTCTGGCTAGCAGGGAGGAGCCCATCTGGAATGGAGTATGGGGTGTGGGTAATCTCTGGCACAGAAAGGTGGCCTTGCTGCTAACCTGGGAAATCAGGCCTTTGAAAATTATAAGGGGGACAGTCAGACAAGGACAATAGAGTTGGTGGGATTTTACTAAATTGTTCTAGGCCCTGAAAAGGGATTATGAGGAACAAATGCTAAAAACTACATGTGAAAGACACAAAGCCATTTTTAAAATGGGGAGATGACTCAAATAGACACCAGAATGGTGAAGAGGCTTGACTAGATCTCAAAGGAGAAATAGAGATGGAAAACAGGCACATAAAAAGACGCTCAATATCACAAATTACTGGGAAAATTAAAATTAAAACCAGAATAAAATGTCACAATATGCTTATTACAGTATTAACAGCTAAAATTAAAAATATAGATAACATAAAAGCCTGGCAAATGTGCAAGCACTGTAGCTCTCACAGATTCCTGGCAGGGAGGCAAAATGGCACAGGCACTTTGTTAAACAGTTTGGCAGTTTTTAAAAAACTTATTATAGACATTATCATATGACCCAACAATCCCACTCCCAGATATTTACTCAAGAGAAATAAAAACATAGCTTCACACAAAGACTTGAATGTAAATGTTTATGACAGTTCTTTTTTTGTTATTGCAGTTTTTTGGCCAGGGCTAGGTTTGAACCCTCCACCTCTGGCATATGGGGCTGGCACCCTACTCCTTTGAGCCACAGGCGCCGCCCCAACAGTTCTATTCATAATCACCCCAAATTAAAATAACTCAAATGTCCATCTAATGGAGAATGGATAAATAACTTTTGGTACATTCATACATTGGAACACTGTTAACAATAAACACGAATGAACTACTGGTATTTGGAACAACCTGAATGAATCTCACATGCATTAAAGGGGAAAAAGCCAGATGCAAAATCTTACACTAAGGAGTCCATTTATATGATGCTGTTACTAAGTCACAGGGACAAAAATCAGATCACTGGTGGCCAGGGGTTAGGTTTGGGAAGGAGAAGACTAATTTCAAAGAGACATAATAAAGAAAACTTCTGGAGTGATGCTTATGTTCTATATTTCAATTGTGGTGGTTTTTACACCACTGTATATATTTGTCAAAAGTGATTGAATTATACATCTGAATTTTACAATATGTACATTTTACCATAATAAACCTGAATTCAGAAAAAAAAAAAAAAAAAAAACATGACCTAAAAAACTAAGCGTGAAAGCCAGAAGTCCCTTTTGATAGCTTGTATTTTGGTAAAGCAGCCCTCATCTTCAGCAGTGGGAAAGGGACCTGGCAGAGGTGCAGAGTCAGCACTCAACAGAGCACTTAACTGCAAAGAGCAATGAATGGTGAGAAAAGGCAACCTGCTATGCTAAGTTCAGGGTCCCGGTTGAGAAAAGCTGGGACCCTGAAACATGGAATGGGACACATGGGTAAATGCCCCCTGAAGACTGGCTCAACAAAGTCCTTGGGCCCTTGGATCTAGTAGAAGTTTTCCTGCACTCTCCAAGTCAAGACCTTAGTCCAGGCAGGCAGATCTTGCGGAGCTCTTCTTCCTTTAAGACAGGAGTCCTCAAACTATGGCCCATGGGCCACATGCAGCCTGCCGAGGACATTTATCTGGCCCACCAGGTGTTTTTGCCACTGCTGCCTGTCCTGCTTAGTAGCCGACTCATCCCAGGCCACAGTGTGCATGTGAGGAATGTGCGCTGCACTCTCCAACTCCCCTCCTTCTCTGTCTCTGGACTCTTCCTCTCAGTCTTGGGTGAGCCTGAGACTTGTGATCGGACGAGTCACGAGCTTGCCTGTGCAGAGCCTGTTGCTGTCTGAGGACTGGGGTAAGAACAAGTTAGGATTTATTTATCTTTTTAAAGGTAGGAGGTCTATTTTTTTTTTTTTTTTTTTTTTTGCAGTTAGTAGGGCCTTCTTTTGTGGTTAAGGGGGGATCTTTTTTTTCTGAAGTTAGGGGGTCTTTTTTTTGCACATTGGGGTGCTTTTTTTTTTTTCATTTTAAATATTGTATTTGTATTTGTTCCTGTTTTGTTTTGTTTTGTTGCAGTTTTTGGCGGGGGCTGGGTTTGAACCCACCACCTTTGGTATATGGGGCCAGTGCCCTACTCCTTTGAGCCACAGGCGCCAACCCAGTTTTGTTTTTTTACTTCAAAATAAGATATGTGCAGTGTGCATAGGTATTTGTTCATAGTTTGTTTTTTTTTTTTAAACTATAGTCCAGCCCTCAAACGGTCTGAGGGGCAGTGAACTGGCCCCCTGTTTTAAAAGTTTGAGGACTCCTGCTTTAAGCCAACAAGTATCCCCTCTTCTTCTGGTGCCAGGGTTACATCAGCTTACTCTGGTGAGAACAAGCTGAGTCTCATAAGGGAAGAAGAGAAGTGGGAAGAAGGAGCCAGTGGGTTTACTCCTGGGATGTGATGCTGAAGGTGTTTGATCAAAGTGGCCAGGCTGAAGGACTGGATAAGTAAGAGTTCATAGACTTGGGGTACTATCTTGGGACAGAGGATTTAACATTCTTGACAGGGGCCTTTGGAGACAGGTAAATTCATGACTGGGTGGCTCTTGGAAGCACGGAAAAAGTAATGACCCTACTAGAAAGCAATTACCATAAAAGAGGCACTAAATATGCAAGTAGACAAAGTGAGTTGGCCAGCCAATATTAGCCAGCCTTTGTCATAGGCTCCCCTGGAACTGGCATGACCAGCGCAGGAATGGAGCAGCCAGAGAAGCAGAAGTGGGCCCAACAGCATGGACTCCCATGATCTAGCTGTCCCTGCTTTTGAATGTCCAACCTGCTAGCCACAGACACTAATGCTGAGCCTGCAAAGCTGCATTATCTCTTGAGCAGACCAAATTGCTACTTGGTGGCAAGTTGACCACAGGATCTCTTCCAGTGATTTGTTGTCCACGGAGCAGATAGCCATCCTGGTAAAAGTTTGTATTTCTTGCCCACAGAGCCTCAGCCTGCACCACTATTTGGGAGCTATGGAATGCCTGATCCTCAGGTGTGGAATCCCACACAACATAACACCCAACAAGAGACCCACTTCACTAAAGGGAGCCCATGAGCATAGGGCCAACTTGTAGTACCACAAACCCATCCCATCCAGAAGGAGCCAGCCCCAAAGAGTGCCGGAATGACCTTCTGATGGCCCAACTCCTGTGCCAGTGCAGGCACAATGCTCTGTTACATGTGGGTGCCATGCCCCAGGGTGCAGTGTATGCACTAAGTCAGAGACCTCCTGTGGGGCTGTGTCCCCACTAGGGAGAACACATGGGCCTGGGAACCAAGGCTGGAAGCAAGGGAACCTTCCTATCTCCTGTCATTAATTACCATCTCACCATCCATTCTAATGACTCACAGGGAGCCTTTTACTTCCTGGCCCCACAACTGTGCGCTCTACAGAGTTAGAGCTACTGGTCCTCAAAGGGGGTGCATTCTCAGCAAGGGGCATAGCAAGGTTTCTACTAAATACAAGTTAAAGCAGCCTTCTTAGGCACATTGGGCTCTTTGTGTCCAGAAACCAGCAAATGAGAAGAGAAATTAGCATCTTGATAGGGGTAATTGATCTTGATCAGCAAGAAGAGGTAAGAACATTTTTATATAATAGATGTAGGTATGACCTAACTGGGTGCCTCTTAGGATTCCTTTTGAAATTCAATCATAACTGTGAAAGGACTCCATTGTCTAGCAAACTTGGCCAGAGAAGGGTGTGTACCCAGGGCTCATTCCCTATGGTAATGTGGTCTGGATCACATCATCAAGTAAGTCTTGAAGACTTGCAGAGGTAACAGGTGAGGGTGAGGGGCGTTTAGAATGGACAGTGGAGGAGGAAGAACGTGAGCACCAGTTGCAACACTAACGGCAGCTGCAGTGATCTGGCTGAGGTTCATCCTGCCCACCTCCCTCTTCTGGGTTCCTACCCACTTCCCTCTTCTGGATTCCTTAAAGCTTGCTACAACTGTGGGGGAGCTGCTCTCTAGCCACGCGTGGTGAAGTGGAGCACACTGATGAATTGGAGTGGTTGTGGATTCGTGCCACCCCCATCTGCCTTCAAGAGAGAGCCTTACAAGGAGTGTAGCACTGTCTCTAGCTGCAGAACCTTCTGGATCCTGTGCAAGATTCACATGAGCCCAGGAACCAAGGGATGGATGCAAGATTGCCTTCCTCAAATGACTGAACGCGGGAGGAGTACAAGGACTCCCTTTATAGGTGGTCTTTGCTCTGTGGCTCTCTCTCCAGCAGGTGGGGACTTTCGGCCCTCTTACCCAGCTGTCCTTCCTTCCCTGTTCCTTTCCCTAAGTGTCAGACCTGACTCCGACAGGTTTCCCTGCCTACTTCTGCTTCCTCAGTCCTGAGTCTTTCACAGGCACGCCCCAGTAAATCTCTCATATTTCCAGCTCTCTCCCTGCCCTCGCTTCCCAGAGAAGGTTCTCTCTGCCAACAATTCCCCTCCTATATCTGATCCGCTGGAAGTCTGGCTTCTGCACAGGCGGCAGTCACACAACAGAACTGACCTCTACTCCAGGGACGTTTCTGATCATGCTACTAAAATTAAGGACGAAAATTAATATCCCTCCACATTTTAATGCCCAGAACAACGAAATTATTAAAATTGAGGAAAAGAGTCCATTTACAGGAATATGACCATTTATATTTTAGCAAAGTGCTCTCCCACAAAGTGGGTCTGCACACAGTGCATGTGCTCTGTGAATTTCCATGAGATCCTCAAACAGGTTTTCATCTACACGGTGTCCCAAAGTTTGCTAAAAATAGGGAAAATTAATAAACCGAATTTTGAATTTTTTAATTAAATAATAAAGAGGTATTTTTAACTATATATCAACACATAGAGACTATTTTGTAAATATTTTATAAAATTCTGTAATGAATATTTTGTAAAGGCACCTTTAGCTACAATTTCCTGTTTTCCCTGTGTGTGTGTGTGCGTGTGTATGGTGACCTTTGGTACAGCTTGTATTTCTTCTGTTCTGATCAAGTGCTGTTAATTTCCTCAACTCCTTATTCTAAAACCAACAAGTCAATTTTTCTGCTCCATGACAGGTTAAGAAAATTTCACATTTTCATCGATTAAACAGGAAATGACAAACAAAAAACTATCCTGATAGCTTTAAAGGGGCTTGTACCATGTATTATGTTTAAATAGTTTCAAGTGTTTTAATTTAATCTGTAACCAGATTTTATGCAAATAGAGAGTAAGGTCTATGCCTTGTACTTCATGTGGCTCCCTGCCCCAGGCACTCAGCCTATGCTTCACAAGTTTTCCATAAACAACCAACCAATTTAATCTCTCCCCATGCTCTCCCCTCTCTCACCATCTCTCTAGGATAATGGCCATTACTTCCAAAGGCCAATTCATTCCTTTCCTTGTTTTTCTTTCCCAGCAGGTCTAAATATTTAAAATTATTATTTTAATTATAAAATGAAATATGCTAATTAAAAAATGGAATATGTTATATATATATATATAAAATGGCAACATCAATAAGTTTCTTCTAATCATTTTCATCCTCACCCCATAGATAAGCAATGGTAACAACTTGGTGCACCTTGGTCCATATCTTTTTATATAGACCTATACACGTTGGTATATTCATGTTTGACCAAAAAAAAAAAATCACACTTGAAGTCATTTGTGCTTTTCATCCCTCCATCTCAATATGAGAGGCTCTGGCTCATTCTTTTTACAAACTATATCATATTCCAAATTACTGGTAAAACCACAGTTTATTCACTTTGCCTCCTCTTGAGTTCTAATGACATTGAGTGTATTTCCATAGTATTATGAAACATAGTTGTTACTCTTCTGTGCATTGCATAGTCATATTCTTTATTTCTTACACTTAAATCTCTAAGCCATCAAAACCTTATTTTTGTGAATGATGTGAGATGCAGGATTGAGGTTTGTTTTCTTCTAGATTGAGGACTGATTTTACACTTAACAATAAATTATTTAAGAAAGAAATGAACCTTCTCTCACTGAATTGTAATAGTTCCCTTTTCATATTTTAAGTCCTCTCATATGTTTGCACTTATTTGGGGATCAAATTTTGATCCACTGGTAAATTTTTCTATTCTGCTTTTAATGTTTTGATTACTATGATTTTATAACCTATTTCTATTTCTATATTTTTATAATTTTCCTGCCTATTCTTAAATATTTGTTGATTATTTTCACTTGAACTATTTGTTTTATTCTTAACTTCATGCCTCCACACTATATTGGATTTGAACTTTAAATTCACTTCCATCCAGTTTTATAAAATAACTTGCTATGGCCTGAATGTTTGTGTTCCCAAACTCCCTGTTCATATATTGAAATCCTAATCCCTCAAGTGATAGCATTGAGAGTTGGGACCTTCCAGAAGTGACTGGATTATGAGGGCAGAGCCTTCATCAGTGGGTTAGTGTCCTTGAAAAAGAAGGTTGAAGGAGGCTTTTTGTCTATTCTGCTGTGTGAGGACACAGTGAGAAAGCACCATCTATGAACCATGAAACAGATCCTCACCAGACACTGAATCTGCCAGCACCTTGATCTTGGACTTCCCACACTTCAGAACTGTGAGGAATAAATTTGCGTTGTTTAGAAGCTACCCAATCTATCACATTTTGCTATGGCAGCTCAAATGGACTAAGACCTAATTCAATGTGGTTTGAAAGGAACTGCAACATAGTTGTATTTTAATTTTTATAAGAATTGACACTAATACTATCTTTGCTGGAGCAATGACCTGTGTCTCCACTTGTTTAGATCTTATTTTCTGTCTTTAAAAATGACACTGTATTTTTTCCAAATAGGTCATGTCCTTTACTTATAAAAACATTCTTAGCCATTATTATTTTTATTGTCATATTAAATAATACATTTCAAATTTAAAATTGTATTATCAAATATTTCAAATATGTAGGATAATATCAAAATAATATTCAGGAAAACATGTGCCTTTCTCTCATACAGGTTAGGTTATAACATTTTGACACGTTATAGTATGTGGTGACATTCTTTCATCATCATCCTCTAGAGATGTGAGTATGATTCCTATACATTTACACTTTTGTTAACTATGTATTTCTAAATAATATATAGTATTTTAATGTGTTACTTAAAAAATAAATTTATATCCATAAACAGTTATCGCTTATATTGAGAAAGGCCAATGATTTTTATATATTTATCTTGCTTTGAGATACTTTATCAAAATTTTTAAAATTGAAGTAGTATTTAACTTATTAGAATCTTAGATGGTCTTTGTTTACAGTAACATGCAAATATTTGTAATTTTACCTTTCCTTGTACAATATGCATACCAATTGTTTTCTTTTCAGTTTAATTAACTAAAAGTTCCAAATACTGTGGGACAATATTGATGAAAGCAGTATGCTTTTCTGATTCTTGTTTTTTTTTTTTTTTTTTGTGGAGACAGAGTCTCACTCTATCGCACTCAGTGGAGTGCTGTGGAGTCACAGCTCACAGCAACCTCCAGCTCTTGGGCTCAAGCGATTCTCTTGCCTCAGCCTCCCAAGTAGGTGGGACTACAGGTGCCCGCCACAGTACCCAGCTAATTTTTG
>CAUYON010052218.1:0-11304 GCA_963573935.1 Arctocebus calabarensis
CCTTGGGGTCGCAGGTCGCTCCAGCAGTGTTGATGTGTGTTCCTCGACCTTGTCTCTTGGCTCAGCTCCAAACCGTTGGCTTTCTCGCCAAATTTCTGTCCTTTAACTCTCCTTCTGGACAGGAGCGTCTGCAGAAAGCTGACTACAGACCGCCATCTTGGCTCCTCCCTCATGCTTTGCTCTCTTTTGAAGGGGATGATTTGTTTTTTACTCTGAGGTGTTTGAGAGTTTCTTGTTTATTTTTGGATATTAGCTCCCTTTCACTGTTATATTTGCTGTGCAGAAGCTTTTTTGTTTAATGTACTATATCTTTCCACGTATAATGCATTTTTGTGTATAATATGCAGCCACATTTTGGTGCAAACTTTCCAGAAAAATTTTAATTTAATTTTTTAATTAACATTTTTAATTGGTTATATTTAGGTACTTGGTTTTTGTATTATAAAGGAAATTTATAATATGTAGTTATTATAACATGTAGTTTTAAACATTATAGTACAAGAAATTTTATGTTACAAATACAAGAAGAGAAACAGGTACAAGAAATTTTATGTACCAGTAACAAATTTATGATATTTTTGAATGATAGAAGGCCAAGAACTCTTTGTCACTGTCAGTATCACAAGTATCATCTTCTTCAATTTCAACATTAATGGCTTCTAAAGAGTCATTTTACTCATCCCAGGAAGTTTCATTATCCTCAGTTCAATCCATAGCATTGCTGATCCTGCATTTTTTAAATGTTTTCATTTTTCATAACCACTTCTTCTTGACACTGTCCTCTGATCTTAGGATCCGATCATGAAAATGGGCGATAGATGTTTTCTTGATTCTGTTAAATCATTACCAGCTGACTGTATCCATGACGTCCACTCTTTCTTCATTACGGCCTTAAAGGGCTTGTTTACTGACACATCAGGAGGTTGTAGTTGGCTGGTTAGCCTTCCAGGTATCACAGAAAGTTGGGTTTTTAAGAATACCAAATTCTAGGGTATTATTTTGCATGCAGATGTCATTATTGCTTTCTAGAGTTATACCTTTAATGCATAAAGATAAATAAAAGAATTTAAAATGTTTATATGAATACAGATTTAGAAGTACCCATGTATAATATGCATCCTTATATTTCCTTCAAAAATTTGAGCTAAATGGTGTGCATTATGCAGCATATGGCAAAATATGGTAGTCCTATTGTCTATTTTTTGTTTTTGTTACTTGTGCTTTGAGGTCTTAGCCATGAAGTTTTTACCTAGACCTATGTCCTAAAGTGTTTCCCCTATGTTTTCCTTGGCTAGTTTTATAGTTTTGGATCTTACATTTAAGTTTTTAATCCATCTGGAGTTGACTTTAGTATATGGTGAAAGAGAGGGATCTAATTTTATTCTTTCATAGATGGTTAACCAGTTTTCCCAGAACCATTTATTGAAGAGGATGTCTTTTCCCCAATGTATATTCTTGGCAGCTTTGTTGAAGACCAGCCAGCTATAAAATTGTGGCTTTATTTCAGAGTTCTCTATTCAGTCCCACTGTTCTGATTGCCATAGCCTTGTAATATGATTTGAAGTCAGGTGATGTGATGTCCCAGATTAAATACAAACAAATACAACATTGAATAAAAAAAATTAAGCAAAAGACTTGTTCCTAAACATCTGGGCCAAAAATGAGTGTGCACATTGTACACAGGGGCACATTTATACATGGAAAAATATAGTATATTTTGTATTTCATTTGAGAATTCTTGCTTCCAGAACATCTTCTCTTTCTAATGCTGTCCATCTGTTTGGTAAATACCTCATTTGTAGCCTTGCTTTTCTGATTTCTTTGTATTGTCTCTCAGAGCTTCATTAGTATTACAATTTTGAGCTCTTTTTCTGGGATTTTTTGAATTTATTTTGAATTGGGATCTGTTGCTGGGGAATTATTATGTTCCTCTGGAAGTACTGTATTTCCTTGCCTTCTCTTGCTTCTTGCACCTTACTTTGCTATCTGTGCATCTGGTATAATAGTCTCTTCTTTCAATTTTTTTTCTTTTTTTGGAGAGACAGAGTCTCACTTTATCACCCTCGGTAGAGTGCTGTGGCATCACACAGCTCACAGCAACCTCCAACTCCTGGGCTTAAGCGATTCTCTTGCCTCAGCCTCCCGAGTAGCTGGGACTACAGGCGCTCACCACAATGCCTGGCTATTTTTCTGTTTTGCAGTTTGGCTGAGGCAGTGTTTGAACCTGCCACCTTCGGTATGTGGGGCCAGCGCCCTACTCAATGAGTCACAGGTGCTGCCCTTCTTTCAATTTTTTTGAATTTGTTTTCACAGGGGAGGACTTTTCCTAAAGCAGTATCCAAGATAGTTGAGTAGAGTCCTCTGACTTTGATCACAGTTGTGTGCAGCAGTGGAGACTCAAAGCACCTTTGGACCCAGCCAGCACTGTGCCACTGCTATTCTCCAGGTGGGTGCTGGAGAATGGCAGCCAGGGAGCTGGGGATGTGAAGAGATGGGGGCTCTGTTTCCCAGGGTAGAATACAGTCCTGTGATAGCTGTGCTGTCATGATAGAGCTCTGTTATACCTCCTTGGGTTTAGGGAGGTGGTGAGTGACCCAATGCAAGTTCCTGATGGTACAGCGCCCTCACAGCTCTCCATATCACCACCCGTGCTAGTTCATGGAGGTATGGGAGCTCTTCCATAGTTCAGATCACAGCACTGTGTAGTGGGGATGTGGATGGTAAATCTCGACCAGGATGGCCACTTGCTTCCTCTGTGCCCCTGGTGTTTCCCACAGCATTTCAGTTGGACATTAATGGTCATTTGGGATATTCTAATTGAGGTATGATTATTAATAACTTTGGTTCTTCTTTCCAGAGAGGGCAAGTTTCAATGTCTCTACTTAGCCATCTTGAATAGAGCTGCCTTCTAGAACATTTATGACATGTTACCTGGAGGAGTGGGAAGGCAAGTTGCAGTGTATGTGGCATAAGTTAGGCCAAGATTTCTTGGACTCAGAGAAGTGGGATGGACCTTGTCTAGCAGTGGATATCGACCAAATTCAGGCTAAAGAGGTATCACAGAAAGCTTATAGGAGTATCTTGAAAAAGTATCTAATCCTCAGTAAAGGGTGAGACTGTATAGATAAGGAAGACTCCATTAGCTCCTTACCGCACCCTCTTTTTTGTTGTAACTATTATAGTAAGGAATTTAATAGCTGTGCTATAGCCCCCTTCTTATGATCATGAAGCCACAAGGGTGGTGATAAAAAGCCATGATGGAGAAGATGTCAGAACAGAAAAATGGAGACTGTGGATCCTTGATGTAAATGTCAGGCTGCTCAGGCAGTCCTGGAGTCACTGCTTACATGCTTCCTCCCCAGTAAACCATAGTGTCCTATGAGTCACACCTCTGTTAGTCTTGTGCCCTGTTACCTATAACCACAACCACGTTTCTTTCTTAAAGTGTGGGCAGTGTGATCACATTTGTGTAAATATATGTATGTTTGTGATATTGTTTGTTAATTCATGACTTTAATTAGTGTGTTTTTAGTTTATTCCATTAAGAGTTTACTAGGAATGTATACTGAATATACATTGTTAATAAAATAGACATGATTACTGTATTCATGTTGATTACACTCTACTAGGGGAAAAGGACAATCAGCAAATGAGTAAATTATTATAAATTAGAAAACTGTTCTGGAGTAAAGGAATAAGGTATTATTTTTCAGGTTGTGTTTAGCCATAAACTTTCTTTTGGTCAATGGGATGTTAGCAATGTGAATTGAGCAACAGTCTTAAGTAAGATTGAATGGTTTGTTTTGGTTTTTCACTCACTTCTGCCATTTATCGTGAGAATAGCAGGCTCTGGCTGGGCCAAGGTAGATAAGAGACACAGGGAGAAGACTTGGAGCCTGGAGTCCAAAGACCGAAGTCATCCACTTGAAACCAATCTACAGATCTGTGAGTGAGAAGTAAATAGTTCCTGTTTTAAGCCTTTGAGTTTTGAGGTGGTGTATTACAGAGTGTCCTTGTAGCAATAGAAGATTCATCTAGGAACAATATTTCCATGTGCTCCTCAAATCACTCTACCTCTTTCTTAGACAATGAGGTCAAATCTCCAGAAAGCCATCTTTTGTATTTAATTCTTCTGTATTTGTGTTGTTTTTATGTTACTTCTATACAGACAACTTCTAATTCTATATATTAAACCCTAACTCTCTTAGCTTTTTTAAGCAGTCACATTTGACAATAAAAGTAGTACTTGTGGGATTTTATACAACTGACCCTTAGAAAGAATGGGGACCTAACTGTGGTGCCATGTTGGGGTAGAACACAGGAAATATCCTTTTCTCAAAAAGAAAGTCAGCAGTACATAGTTGGTAGTACCTGAAAAGTCAGTAGAAAGAACCATACCCTCAAAAGGTGAAGTTCTGGGGGATTTTGAAGGTACAACAGTGAGGAATTTCTATAGAATGAAGAATTCCAAAAAAGTACAATTGAATGGGTAGCTCAGAGCATTAGATGGTGCCTATGGAAGGGTGTATGGTAGGGTGTATGAATTCATTCTTCAGTTTCTGGGCAGGGGACAGATGGCCATATGTTTCTGCTAAATGCTATCTCTTTCTGCAGATAGTACTTTGAGCTTTGTGAACATCATCAGGTCTGTATATGTTTGTTTGTGTGTGCCCACACCCTGGATTAAAACTTCTAATAATATTTAGACCATTTAAGTTTTTACTTCTATGGTAAAAGTTGATCTTTTAATTGTGAAAAATGAAGTCAAGATATTTAGAAGGGGAGCATTCTTTATATCCAGTCCAGTCAAATCCATTTCCCCTTCAGTGCTTTCCCCAAATATCTGTCTTACTCAGAGGTATATTCAGTCAAGAGTTATTTAATATATGTTAGGCCTTCGGCCTTCGGGATATGAGAAATCAGAGTGTAAAAATAATTTTTACACATTCATGTTTTGTCAATAATTATATAAATCAACAAAATGATTATATAAATAAAGACCACAATAGAAAACTGTACATACTACGACTTTGTATAGCAGAATTTCCCAAACATGCCTCATCACAAGAATCACCCGAGACTCTCTTTAAGCACACAGACCCCAGTGCATACTTAACGAATTGGAATTTCTGAAAGAGGGTAATTAATGTGTTTAAAAGGTGTCCCAGATGAATTATATGATTAGGTCCATTTGAAAATGCCAACAAATTTGGTTTTATTCCATAGCAGTGCTTCTCAGCTTCTGGTTTCTGGTCTAGGAGCATAGCATATTTTGACAATTCGTTAGAAATACAAAGTCTCCCTCCCCCACCCCAGTTCTTATCAGACCTACTGCAGTGGGAATTCCGTGGGTGAGGCCCAGCACTCCGTGTCATATCATGGCATATTTGAACTGATAGTTTTTTTGTGATGTTGATCAAAAAATAGGGGAAAAAAAGGTAAAAAAAAAAAAAAAAGAATATACTAACTGTGCTCTGAACTTCTTTCAAAAATGATTTAATTAATGATCCTTAAAAATTTTCATAGAACACTGAAGTCAGTGTAAGCCCGTCGGGTGATTCTGATGAAAGCTAACATTTGTGCACCACTACTCTAGCAGCATTCAGAATGGTGAAGAGTAACACCTGGGTATGTGTACAACAACTCTAACATAAAAAAAGGTTAGAGCTTTTAGACGCCAAGACAGATACACAGATTTTAAAAATGGACCCTGACATTGTCGCTGTAAATAATGTATGAACCTACAACTTTTGGATTTTCTCCTACTGGGAAGATGATGCTATTGTCAATCTATTGCAGTGATTTTCAGTCGGTGTGCTGCAGTATACTGGCGCCATGAGAAGATCTTCAGTGTGCTATGAAAAATTTTAAAGGTCATTAATTACATTATTTGTGAAAGAAGTTCAAAGCATAGTAAGTGTGTGTGTGTATATATATATATATTTATATATACACATATATATATAATTTACTTTTTTATTTTTTGATCAACATCATTTCCGTGTGTTGCAAAAGTTTAACTATTGGTTCAAATGTGCCATGATATAAAAAAGGTAGAAAAACACTGGTCTATTGTATGGCTAATGCATGCTCAGCACTGATTAAGCACCTTTTGTATATGGCAATAAGGAAGTTGGAATTTTAGTGGGAACTTTAGTACATGGCTAGAAGTTGGAATTTTAGTGGGACCTTGGAAGGTAGCTAGTGTTTCAACAGATAAAAGTTAGGAAAAGAAAATTAATTCAGGGAAGAGGAAAGAGCATTGTCAAAAACAAAACCAAAGAAAACTAAGTTGCATTCGGACAATAGTGAATGGTGTAGGGCAGTGGGTCTCAAACTTGACCTGCTTCAGGAACATGTAGGCCTTTTTAAAACATTGGGCTTCAGCCTCAGAGTTTCTGATTTAGTGCATCTAGAGTGTGGCCCAAGAATTTTAATTTCTAGTACATTTTCAGGTAGGGCCAATGCTGCTGGTCTGGAGACTTCACCTGAGGAATTGCTGGTACAGTGTGTTTAATAGAGGTGGACGGTAAACCCATATCCAGATATATTGGTCTACGAGGCAAGATTACAGAAGATAAGAATTCATACCCCAAATTAATGGCTGCTTTTATGTATATGTATATTTATTAATTTGAATTTCATTTAAATGGGGACCAATGAACTGGCCAGAGCCATTCTGTACTGTTCTAATATAATATACTAGGTTGGGCTCAGTAAAGAGAGGCTGAGACATGTTCCAAAGTTTCTTTCTTTCTTTTTTTTTTTTTTTGAGATAGAGCCTCAAGCTGTCACCCTGGGTGGAGTGTTGTGGCATCACAGCTCATAGCAACCTCCAATTCCTGGGCTCAAGCGAATCTCTTGCCTCCATCTCCTAAGTAGCTGGGACTACAGGCGCCTGCCACAACGCCCTTTTTTTTGTTGTTGTTGCAGCCGTCATTGTTGTTTGGCGACCTGGGCTGGATTTGAACCCGCCAGCTCAGGTGTACGTGGCTGGTGCCTGAGCCCGCTGAGCCACAGGCACCGAGCCAGTTCCAAAGTTTCTTAACTCCAGTCTCCAGATCCCACTATTCCTATTCTTTAGATCCTCGTCAGTTAACATGTCCAAATTTTCTATTTTAAACATGAGCAAACTAATCAGACTACAGTATGAATGACTGATATTTACTATGCCTTAATTATTTGCATTTTGAAAGTGGTACATATTAATCTTAATTAACTTTAAATCTGGAAATCCATCTATTATTACAAAGTTAAAAGAAAAATGTCAAGCTTTGTGCATGTGAGGGGAGAGGAAAAATACGTTTTTTGAGTGGGAAGGCTTCCTAGGAAGTTGTTCCAAAGTCAGTTCTCCCCAGCCATTTTCTGCTTTTAGAATATTATCTGGTTCTCTTTCTCAAGGGAAACAAAGACCTTAAGCACAAACCTTAAACAGTACTAGGTTTCTTTGTGGTAGATTAGCCCCTGTCTGAAGTTGTTTTCTACCCATTGTTAACTAATCAGCTATGTCAACTATGCATAGTAAACTAGTTGTAGTTAGGATTTGTACTTGTAGAACCTATTTACTTGGAGCATTCATGTTTCTTAGATGGTAATGCTTAAGGTTATGACACATCGGTTTTTAGTTTATATGTGAAAATATCCCAGTATCTGTCTGGTTTTGGTCTTTCATCCTTGTTTGAAACACCCTGTGAAAATTCTGCTTGTATAAGTTTCATGACATCCTTTTTGAAGTTGGTGGAGACGGAAGTAAATAAAACATGGGAGTATCATGATAAGAGTGTTGTCTTTTATTTGCTCTAGTTCCAGTGATCACTTCAATTCTATATTACAGAGACATGTAAAAAAGAAAAAGATAAGAAATTCGCTTATATAAGGAATGTTACTTTCTCAGCAAATGATAGAATAAATAAAAATCTTCTGGCAGAATAAGCTGGCAGAGGTATTGTTTGGCTCTCTAATGAACAGCTTCCTTCATTCCTCATGCCGTTGCTGTTTCAAGGAAACCAGACAATACTTTAGGAGACAGAAGGGGACCATAAAGAGAGGGATGCAGGAACTTTATCCGGGAAGGAAATACTGTAGCAGACTAACATCTAACAGTGAGAAAAGACAATAATTTGACAAAGAAATACAAGATGTTACCACGAATAGTGACAACTAGATGAAGATCAAGAGCTGATTGTTTGAAAGATAGAGATGAACAGAATGACATGGAAAGGTAATACAAAATAAGTGACCTGGAAATTAAAATAATTGAAAAATGAACTTAGAGATGTAATAAGTGGCCGATTTAACTATACTGCCCAAATGTGTTGAGACTGATAAATGCAAGGCCACCCTTCTTTTGACTTAGGGTATTGAATATCAGAGCCATGAAACTTACTATTTTCTCTTCTCAACAAAGTCAGTTGAAAACTACTCAAAGACATGAGTATACACATGTATAAAACACATTCAATACAGTATTTTACTTTACAGAGAAATAACAACAATGAAATAAATAGGATTTAAAATGTATCAAAAATGCTGCTGCTGATGGATAATTTTATTTCACTATCTTAGAAAAATGATACATGAGCTTTCCAACAACACCATCAGGCTGGTAATGGCAGTGATTAATTAGACTTGATTGAAATTCGGATATTTCAAATGGTATTTTATCAACTATTCTTTCTGAAATAAATTGCTATCAGTGATACTTCTCTTATATTTTTTCATCTTTCAGTATGAAACAAATATAGAAAAGCAAAGCACAAATAATGGTTGGGGCAAGGTCAGTATTTAAATCAGTTTAAAGGATTTCATATCTACTGTCTCTCTCTCTCTTTTTTTTTTGGTCGTTGACATCAGGGGACAGTTTAAGATCTCTACTGTCAACTTATAGGGATTTGTTACTCTTTGGTTTATGGTTTATGTTGAAAACTACGTGGATGATGACACTGTCTCATCAGACGAATAAAAATATTCTTACTTTTGAAATTTCTATTTAATATATAAATATAACTATATATTTCTGCCTTTCCTTTTAACGGGTGAGCATATTAAGGATATAGACGATGTCTTTAATTTTTTTTTTTTTTTACCATGTATACCTGTCATGGTACTAGTCACTCATTGAATTATGATATTGCAAATACAATGCAAGGGAGAAAAATAATGTGTATATATAGTTTTATGACTTTTAGAACTATAAAAAAACTCAGGGATCCTGGATGTATAGTGTAAAAGCATGGTCCTTGAAGCATGGTGTACTAAGTTTGTAATGAAGGCTTCATCACTTATTGGCCATGCAACTTTGGATGGTGTCTCAGTTTCCTAGCTATAAAGTGAAATCCTTCAAATCTACTGTATTATAGTGAATTTTCCCCAAAACAGAGTCTGAGTCAAGAAATTGGGTGCAGGTAACTTATTTGAGACATGATCTCAAGATCATGACTGAGAACAAGACTGAGAAAGAGGCAAAACCAACAGCATAAGGGGTCATTATTGAGTTTGCTACATAAGCTTACAAGGTCTGGGTTCCACCAGGACTTCTCAGAAGCATTCAGAATGCTTTCTAGAAGTGCTGTGCAGAGGCTAGGGTTTTTGTTTTCTGATTGAGAGTTATCTCTGGAGTCATTGATTTCTTCATCGTTTCAGGTTGCTTTAGTAAATGATCCCAGCTGGCTCTTGAAGCTGTGCAGGCAGAACAGTGGAGACACATGACCACCTCTTAGTGCGCATAAAACTTAGAGCTGCAACAGAAATGGGGGGGGGATCAAAGGAATGTGAGGAATCAAAAGTGTATAAATTGCAGCATTTGAAGTATTTAATATGAGTGTGTAATTAATGTGCTTGAAACTTTGTGGGCACTTAGAAAATATTTCCTTTTCCTTCATTTTAAAAATGAAAGAAGACCTTAGGAGAGATGTTAGTCAATGTCTTAAAATTACATAACCCCAGAACTGGGGCTAGACCCCATGTCACTTGATTCCTGTTTACTTTATTCCTTTTATTGGTAGCCCACCATAAACTTGGCTATAAGGTGCAAGACTTATGTTCTTATTATCCTATCTTCCATCAATCTTAGAATAAATGCCAGACATTTATTTGTAATGGCCTGAAATTTCTACCTACATCCTTCTATAGAAGGAACAATAAGAAGGATAGAATTAACATAAATTTGATCTTGTAGAATTGTGACCAGAAAACCAGCTGACCACATGGTTTTAATCATGAAGAAAATAATTATATGATTTTTGAAAGTTCTTCTACTATCTTTTGGACTTAAGGTAACAGCCCTCCCACCAATAGTTGTGAAAAAATATTGACCCTGAGGAAGAGCACTGTGTTTGAGTTTTTGTTTTCATGAATTTTTAGTGTGACTCATAGCTTTGACTGATTCTCAGAGTTTTGTTTGCTTTTGCCTTGTTTTATCTACAGTTTCCATGAATCTATTTCTGTATGTCTAAATTTTAAAACCTTGTTGAATAGCTCTCTTCTACCCATAGACAGGTCTACAGGCATGCTCTACATCCTTCTTTCTCTCCACTCTACCACCAACTTGTCTATAATAACTTGGCAGATAACTCCAATCTTTTTCTTATAATTTTATTTTCACTCTCTGAGCCAAACTATAATACAGGAAGTTACCTCTAGGTTTCCAAACAATTTATTCCTATTCATTTTGTCCTGTACTTTGAATGAACTTAAATGCAAGTTTAGTCCTTGTGGATGGGCATGGTGAGACTGGGAAGAGAGGACTTCAGGCATCTCTGCCAGGCAGGATCTGCCCAGAAACTTCCCTTTGGGGACACAGGGAGACAGTGTGAGGCTTCTGGACACCCTGAGGAAGGCTAAAGCGCGGAGATTGGGCAAGTGGTTGCATCTGTTCATTCTGATCCTATCGGCGGCTGTGGGTGGGGCAGCAGTGGGACTGCAGGCTGGAAGGGCCTTGTCTGTGAGCCCTTTGGGTTTCTTTTGGACTTGGCACTCGGTTGAACTGCCTTGGGAGAACTTGGGCAGGAGTGCGGGGTTTTTTGAGTGTTGTCTGGGACCCCAGACTGGGCCACCAAGCCAGACGGAGCTGCCAGTGTTTGGTGGTGGGCTGTGTGGAGCCATTGTGGGAGAACTGCCCTGACAAGCTCAGGGTCGCAAAACAGGCATTGGGCAGGAGCGAGTAATCTAGTGACTGAGCAGCCTAAAGGCAGGGACTGAGATGCCTTGCAGCCTTAGCCCTCAGGGGCATAGGGTGAGACCAGTTTTGGCACACTGGGTAAGTGGATAGCCACTCAAGGAGTGATCCCAGCCACAGCGCTTTCC
>CAUYON010052220.1:0-27932 GCA_963573935.1 Arctocebus calabarensis
CGCTGTGGCGGGCGCCTGTAGTCCCAGCTACTAGGGAGGCTGTGAGGCAAGAGAATCGCTTAAGCCCAAGAGCTGGAGGTTGCTGTGAGCAGTGTGACGCCACGGCACTCCACCCAGGGCGATAAAGTGAGACTCTGTCTCGACAAAAAAACAAACAAACAAACAAACAAAACCATAGTTAAGTGATAAAATGAATTTTATTTAAATACATGTATAGGAGAAGGAAATACACAAAGTAATAATGGTAGAATTAATTTTCTGATTTTTACAAGCTCAATATTGAATATGTATTAATTTTAGGAACAGCAGACAGATATTTTAAAGGAAACTTTTTTCCTTAATGGACTTTAGGGGCACAGAACTAGATCAATTAAAGTCTTTGGTCCATAACACTCTGTCATCATTATTAGTCTAGCAATGCTTTCTCAATCTTTAATGACAGCTACTAAAACCCAAATTGCTATCACGTGCCAGGCAATGCATAGGTTATTTCTAATCTTTACAGAAATAAAGAAGGGGAGTTAAGAAACTTGACCAGGGTACACATTGATTTTTGAACTCACATCTTCTGACTCCAAAGCCTCTTTCTCTGGCACCTCTTATCACTTGCCTCTTCAGCTTTATACTCCAGAGTAAAGAAGGGAAGGACAGATACCACAAACAGTTCCCAGGAAGAGAATGACTAGGACTTTACATCTCTGACCATGGGTTTCCTCTGCCTTGTCCTGATTCATATTGCCCAGCTGTCTGAGGCTGGCCACGATGGGGCTGATTAATCACCATCTGGTCAAGAAGAGAGGCTAGTCTATCCTTCCATCCCTTGACCTAAGAAACTGAATCCCAGCACCTGACTCTGTGGATTGGTCACTTCTGATTATCCTGCGACATGGCCATTGTCTATTCAGCTACCTGTCTGTGATTTAGTTATGGGCTTCAGAAGGGAGAAATCTTCTCACTATTGCATCTAGGGAAAATAGGCCCAGATCACCTTCTCCCTCTGACAGCAGAAGCTGCTGGGATCAGCCTGATAACCGTGATGAATTACAGAGTGCAGGGGGGCAGGTTTGGGTCTCTAGGGAGCCTAGAGATAGACAATGTAGACAGGAAAAAGTCTAGAATCTGAGCTAGAAATTAAGATGATGTTTTGGACAATTGCCTAGATGGGCAAAAAGTGCTGCTGGCCTCTTGGGTTAAGTGAGCAGGTTAGCCAGTTCAAAACCAGCTTGGATAGTGACCTGGTCAACAAGGCAGGTCTGCAAATTATGGGTGATGTTGAGTCCTAAAGCAAACCTAATTTATTTTCCTACTCATGAAATATGAAGACACCTGCTCCTTGGCAGGAAAGTTCTTGTTCTATGAAGTGTGTTGAACAACTCAATGAATGGGATGATATACATAGCTCTATTTTATGACAAATTCCCCTGAAATGGCCAAATCATTTCCCCTGGTGAGTAACGCTGCCCACCGCACACCAATTCCCCCGTGGTAGGTTAACCACTGTGGCAGCACAGCTGTGTGCGGTCTCTCACACCTACCTAAACGTCCCACGGCCAGTGCTCGGTGCAATCTGTTTTCCATACAGTTGGAGATCTGGGGGTTAATCAGTAATGAAGGCTACCTATACTTGGTCTCTTCTTTGTTTACTCAAATTACAACAGCCAGTTGTACCCTGGGCTTCACAGCCTCCTCCACTATAACAAAAACAGGGAGTTATCAGAGTTGGGAGAAAAACAGCCCAGGAGAGTTTGGGATCACTTTCTTCATTGAAGTGACAACTAAAAGGTGATACATACCACGGAAATATATCATCCACCTTTGCTAATAAAGAAGCATAAACTAAGACTGAGGAGGATAGGAGTTAATTCCTAAACAGTAATTGCTAAAGAAAATGGGGCCTGATTCTCTGTAGTATGCAAGGAGTGAATTGGATTAAAGTAGCTCATTGGTCACATGCTAAATAATATGGTCAACTGCTTTGACCTCAGTTGTTAGCAAGCCATAGCTGCTTTGACCTCAACTTTAGCAAGCCATAGCTGCTTGCCTGCTTTTCTCGGAGTCCCTCTGGTCCACGTACATTTGACTATCTCACCTCACAACAGGCTGTAATTCCAAACACTAATCCTGAAATATACAAAGACTTAAGATAATGAGAATAAGAAAGCAAGCACTTGGCCCTCAGTTAGAAGCTTTCAGATATTTCTACTATTGGATATTTCTGCCAAATGAAGCGTTCCTTGCTCTGTTTTTAAGGAGCAGAAAATATTTTAACAAATAGCTTTAATGATTTGAAGAATGAGGTATCGGTTCTTAAATAGAGTTCAATTCTATATTTTTGTGATTCAAAACTGAGGAGCCTTAATGTCAAGTTAATTTACCTTCAAAAGCACCTAGCCTTTATGTATATCTGGTTTTAGCAGATGTGGGTATTTTGTTTTTGTTTTTTGGTTATTGTTGTTGTTTTTAGCATAAAGGGAAAATGGTGGGGGAAATACGCATTATATTTTATTCAACCCCAAGTTGAAAAATAGTTTAAGAGACTCTGCTGACGAGGTTGCAGCTGGGTTCATTGAAGCCTAATTTACATGCCAGTAATACATAATCCTGCCCAGAGTGCTGACTACCACTGGGCTGAGACCATGGATGGTGTGCTGTGCAATATTAGTAACAACAATAGGCAGGACATTATCACAAATGTTTTGAATGAAGCCCCTCCACCTCTATTTCAAGGTTTACAAAAATCTACAATTTTCCAGGCAGTGGTAACCACAGAGAAACCAGCCTTAATTATAGAAAAAAAAAAAAAAAAAAACCAGCAACTGCACATATGGCTCCAACCACTGAACTCCTCAATTACTGTGACTCAATCCTACATTCACTGTTGTAGAAACACGCTAGAATCTGGGACCAAGAGCTAGCTAACATTATGATTCATGACCTCAAGGAGGTTAAGGTCTTTAACACATTAACTTAAATCTTCGCATGTTTTCTGAATCACAAAAAACTGATGAAGAAAATGAATGATAAATTAAATCCAGGCAGAAAAACAAGTGGCTGTACAGAAGAAAATGAAGCGAGAAGTGTTGTATAAAAATGTCTTTACCGAAATGCTATAGGAAGTTAGCTAAAGATTACACTAGTACTCAAAAATATATCGTGCCCCAACATACCTGGCATTATTCTGGTAGCAATTAAAACAAACTTTATTTCTTCTCCTGATAACAACAGTTAGCACTTAAACTGTTTATTATATGTCACACAACGTTCTGAGCACTTAACATATATGAACTCATTCAATCCTCAAATAACCCATGAAGTAAGTACCAGCATTATCCCCATGTTACAGATGAGGAAACTGAGTGTAGCAATTCATCCAGTATTATGAAGCAAATAAGTGATGGAGCCAGAATTTGAGCAACCTATCATTAGAGATTGTGTCCTCAACTGGTAGATTACGTCCTTATAAAAAATAATTATACTAAAAACAAAAGAATTATCATAAACACTGGGTATTCAAGTTGTTAAATTTGTTTCTCATGGGGATACAGATTAGTAATTCTGAAGTTGCTTTGCATTGAACAATATGATGAACAAATAATTAAATGGATGGCAGTTGCAAGGTTTCTTACTGTTTGGTGAGGGAGTAACAGATAAATAAGAAAGGAAGGTTATAATTGGATTATAGTCAGATGCATCAGTATAAGCTCATGTTTAGCTTGTTATACATACAGATGGATAAAAACAGAGATAATAGCACATACGTGTTGACATGGATAATATACACACATGTTTCTTAGCTCTGTCTGCTGGCAGGGCCTGGAAGCAATGAGATCCCCAGAAGCAATGAGCACCCCTACCACCTAGATCTTGGTTTCTACATATCATTTATAATACAAGGAACCAGGGATGCCTGGAGAAATGGCTTACTCTAGGGCTGGGGCAAGGAAAATATGAAATGTACCCGGAGCATCTTACAGTATCAGAAAATAAGGAAGTACTTGAAAAACAAAAGGATGTGTCAAAGGGTATCAATGACCAAAGCTAGAATAATTTAAGCAACAAAATAAATAACATCCCATTGGATAATTGCTCAAATTATAAAATAAGCCAACATATGTTCATACCGATGTAAGTAAATAACTGGTTAAATTTACAAATGGGAGAACAGACAAAAATTCCTTACATAATAATTCTAAATAATGTATAGAGATACTCTCTACCCTGGGAAGTAAAGCTGATCCTTTCCCTCTCCTCCCTGCTTGGGGATGGGCTACATTTAGTGACTCACTTCCAAAGAATACAGTAGGGAAGTAGAAAAATAATACCATTACAGTGGAGAAGGCTGCCTGGTAAATGCTACTCTAACCAGAAAAGGTTAACATCCTCAGTGATAGTGCACTGGTATCATGTACCCTGTCATGTAATGTGACAAGAAACTCCACCTCTGGAATCTACTTTCTCAAAAACCCATCTAATCATGAGAAAATATTAGACAAACTCAGACCAGAAGACATTTTACAGGATATCTAGACAGTTCTCCTCAAAACTGGCAATGTCATTAAAGACAAGGAAAGACTGAGAAACTGCCACAGACCAGAGGAGACCAGGGAGTATGATGACTAGACACACTGAGGCAGCTGGGATTGGATCCTGGAGCAGAAAGAGGACATTAATGAAAGCCAAATATAATCTAGAGTTAAGTTAATAGTAATGTACCTATGTCAATTTCTTTGTTTTGATAAATGTACCACAGCCTTATAAGAGTTAACATTGGGAGAACTGGGTGATGGGAACTCTCTGTGCTATCTCTACAACTTTTCTATATCTAAAATTATTCCCCCAAAAAAGTTTATTTAAGAAATTATTATATTCTATGCAAAATAAATGAAAGAATAACTATATAGTATGCCAATGGAAGGGAAGTAGAAATACATGTAAAAGGATAACAATTTTTAGCTTTCTGCTGCCCAGAACTATTGATTGGACTTTCATTCCTTCATCCTTCATAAGGAACTTTGGAAGGAACTAACCCCCACCCCTCCCGTTCAGCCTCATTCATCCACAAATTTTTCCTGATGTAGACCATGTACCAGACACTGCCCTAATCCTGATACGAGGGATCCACTGGTGAATAACACATGATTCCTGCCTCCAAAGAACTTCCAGTCTGGATGGGGGGTGGTAATTCAAGATGGCAGGTGCACACTCATGAAGGTCGTTGGACCAATTCAGTGCCCAAGCTCTTTAAAGAACAGAGGCAGTACTCCTGGAAGAATTCATGCATGTTCTAAGGTGCCTTATGACCATTACAAGAAGCCCTGGTGATAGTTACATACAACAAACTTCTTCTCACAGCACAAAGTGCATTTGAAAAATACAAATTTAATCATGCCATCTCTTCATGAAACCCATCAAGAGCTTTCTCTTACTCTTAGGATGAAGACAAAACTCCTTACCATATGTGATAATGAGTTTTATGTTTTAACCTGACTAGGCTCTGGCACCCAGTTATACAATTGAATGCTAATCTAGGTGCAACTGTGAAGACATTTCGTAGATGTGTATAATATCTACAATCTTTCTCTCATCCTCAGTCCTTTCAACTCATCCTCCTTCCCCCTTCTAGTTGACTTGAAGTAACTGGAGTAACTTTAAGTAACAAGGAGAGAGTACCCTGATGATGTGGTGGCCTCTTCCAATCAGCAGAAGGTCTAAAGAGCAAGAACCAAGATTTCCCCGAGAAGAAGAAATTCTTTAGAAGGAAAAAAAGAAAAGAAAAGAAATTCGACCTCAAGACTGTGGCACCAATTCCTGCCTGAGTTTCTAGCCTGCCTGCCTGCCTGAAAACCTGCCCTACAGACTTCAGACTTGCTCTTAATTACATGTTTATATGGGAGGTACAATATATATTATATATCTTATTGGCTTTTTTACATATAAATGGTTATATATTATATATTCATATTAACATTATTAATAATACCACACAGACACATATCTCTTAGTGGTTCTATTACTCTGGAGAATCCTGATACACACTCATGGTCTCCAGGCTCCCTATAGCCTGGTTCTCCCTTCCCACCAGCCACACCTTCCAACCCAGTGGTTCTCAACCTTCCTAATGCCTCCTACTAGCGCGACCCTTTAATACACTTCCTCATGTTGTGATGACCCCCAACCATAAAATTATTTTCGTGGCTACTTCATAACTGTAATTGTGCTACTGTTATGAATCGTAATGTAAATATCTGCTATGCGGGATATATTTAAATTGTTACAAAGGGGTCGTGAGGGGGTCACAGGTTGAGAACCGTTGTTCTAACCTAATCTTCCTCCTTCTCCCTTCCACTCACTCTGGCCTTCTGTCATCCTCCATCCTGTCTGCTCCTTCCACAGGCCATTCTGTCTGGATACTTTCCCTTCTTTTCCCGATTAACACCTACTCGCCTCTCAGCTCTCCGCTCCGCTGTTGCTTCCTCAGGAAACCTTTGCTGACCCCCCAGTGTCAACCCCATTTAGCGGAGGCTCTCTAAGTATCTCACACACCTCTCCTGTGTGGTTGGCTGAGTCACAACTTCAGTCTTCCCTACAAGCTCATGTTAGGTTCATGAGGACAGGAACTATGTCTGGTTTGGCGGACTTTTTGTAATTGTGTTCCCTAGCACACTGTTGGGGACATAGAAGGCTCTCAGTGAGTATTTAATGAACGTCAACATGGAAAACCGCCCTTGTCACAGCCACAGCCTCTGAAACTCTTGCCAGGTAGAATCCAGCAGCCCAGTTCTTTTGACAACTCATCGAGTTGAAACTCAAGGTCAAAAAAAAAGGGGAACTCAGAGAGGCAGTCAAAGCAGACAGAGGGAGGGGGCTTTACTTGCTGAAGACAGAAATGTCTCTCCAGATGGGCTGGAGGCGGTCAGTGTGGCTACAGCTTCACATTGACATTGACTTCTCCAAAAATACCTCCTGCCTCTTAACTCAAACTGGGGTTTATGTAATGACATTTCCCACTTACTACCAGCTGCCCAATGTTGAAATTCCCAGAAGCACCTTTTAAAAGTCTTAAATACTAATGCTAGCCTATTAAAGAAGAGAAAAAGAAAACAAAAAATGTGTTTTTACCAAATTACTTTGTTAAAAAAAAAAAAAACTAAACTAAAACCTAAAACCTCAAAAATATCTAGGCTTGGCAAAACTTTGATAACTATAAGTGGGTGATTATTATAATACATTTCTTCTTCGGGCAAGTTGTACACTGAGTTACCTGCACTAAGTAAGCTATCAAAGTTCCCAAACACCAGGTCACTGGGTCCTGTTTCCAAAGGCAGCAGCTACAGCTGATTTCTAAATTCTTATATGTAGCAATTTAAATACAACTTTAAATTTAGTGAGAGGTGGGGTCTGTACAACACATCTGAGTAGCTTGTATCTCACTTGCATGGGAAGGGCTTCTACGTGACTGCCATGGCTTGGTCATAGATGACAAGGCAGTTCCATCTTATTCATAGGAATAGCACTGATTGGAACCCTGGGCCAGGTCAGTGTGACTCTCTAGAGACTGCCTTGCTATGGGGAAGCCAAGCCACATGGAGAGGCCACATGAAGTACTCTGGGTGGCTGTCCTAGTATCAAGTTCCCCTGATCCAAGTTCTCACATAATACCAGCCCCCAGCTGTGAGCCACCCCCAGCCTTTTAGTCTTCTCAACTGAGGCCTCAGGCAAGGGGGGGAGGAGGTTCCAACAAGTCATCCTCACTGTGCCTCTTTGGAATTTGACACCCAAAAGTGTACTAACATAGTTACTGCCTCGCCCAACTCAGTCTGGGCTGGTGTTCGTGAATGTAGCAATAGTAACTAGAACAATATAGAAAAACAGGGATTATTCTGTAGGTGCCAAAACCGATTTCCAACTTTTCTCCATCAATAGCTTTTATCTATGACAAATCCCTCAACTGTAAACAAACAAAGGAACAAATAAAAGCTAGACTTGGGGCTTTGTGCCTGTGGCTTATCAGGCTAAGGTACCAGCCACGTACACCTGAGCTGGCGGGTTCAAATCCAGCCCGGGCCCGCCAAACAACAATGACGGCTGCAACCAAAAAAATGGCCGGGCGTTGTGGCGGGCGCCTGTAGTCCCAGCTACTTGGGAGGCTGAGGCAGAAGCATCGCTTGAGCCCAGGAATTGGAGGTTGCTGTGAGCTGTGATGCCACAGCACTCTATGCAGGGTGACAGCTTGAGGATCTGTCTCAAAAAAAAAAAAAAAAGAGCTAGACTTGGTGTTTCATGAAAAGAGTGAGTTCCAAACATCTTTACTATTGAGAGAGAGAAAAACATTAATTGGGGAAGAGAGTGCTCAATCTGTGTTTGAATGAATAAAGGAATGAGCCAAAGAGCTATGAAATGTTTAGGTGAGGAAACAGAATGAGGCAAAGGATCATTTTCTGGGGCCAACGGTAACCTAAGCTCCAGATCAAACTATTTAGTCCCACGGAAACCTCTAGAGAACATCCTCATGTTCTTGTTCTGTCATATTCAATAATACTTATCAATAACCAAACACACTAGGGCTCGGCGCCTGTGGCTCAACGGGCTAAGGCACCAGCCACGTACACCTGAGCTGGCGGTTTCGAATCCAGCCCGGGCCCGCCAAACAACAATGACAGCTGCAACCAAAAAATGGCCAGGCATTGTGGTGGGTGCCTATAGTCCCAGCTACTTGGGAGGTGGAGGCAAGAGACTCACTTGAGCCCAGGAATTGGATGTTACTGTGAGCTGTGATGCCACGACACTCTATCCAGGGTGACAGCTTGAGGTTCTGTCTCAAAAAAAAAAAAAATAATAACCAGACACACTAGAATATATATAACTGCCACAAAACTAAACTAGATAACAAACATGTCCAATGGCAGAAAGATTATGTCAAAATTATCTCAACGAGCAGGGCAAGTGAAGGACGATAAAAGTGAGTAACCCAATCCCAAGGGGTAACCTCATCCCAGAGGGCAGCTAAAGAGATGGTGCAAAGACCTCCAGGCCCTTTAGAAGAGACACTGGGCTCATCCTGAAGATAACAGGGAGCTAAGAAGTGTTCTAAAATAGAAAATCATTGTGATGACATATAATGATTAGAGGATTAACTTAACATCTCTTTATGTGACGGGATTCAAAGACAACAAAGCAAGGAAGACAAGACCCTTAGCACTTAGGAAATGTTTGCAGTCCCACCACAGTGAACACATGGATCTGGGGAAAAGACAGGCTGTGTGAGTTGGTGGCCTGACCGGGAAGAATGGAGCAGCAGGCTGGGTGTCAGGAGGACAGATGACCGAAGAGGCAAGGGACATTTAGAAGACCTAAGTGAGAGGTCCGTATAGTTTATGGAAACAGGAAAAATGCGAGCAGAAGTATGTTTGGAGACAAAGAAAACAAGTGTAGCAGAAATCTATGGACTCTGGGATACTACTAACAAGACATTGAGATCTTTTTAAAGCCAACGAATAACTGAAGATCTTAGATTAAGGTTTAGGAGAGAAAAGGGCTCCAGAGAGGTAGATTTGGGAATTATCAGCCGGGAGGTAATACCTCAAGACATGAATAAACTCCAGTGTTTTTGCCTGTTAGACTAAGGCAGCTCTTTGGCCTTTATGGCACGTTATAGTTCAGGATGAAAGATTTTGAAGACATACTTCATCTTTCTCTTGTAGTGAGCTATTCTATAATTAGGTCTACCATACCATAGCAATTTCATTGATGATTTGATAATTAAGAAACAAACTATGAAGGACCAGATTCATTTTGGCTCTCAATCTATCATGAACTACTCCTCCTACTCATTGCAACAGTCAGAACTGACCACAGAAATCATAGCACCATTTTCAATGCTTTTAAAGACTATTTGGATGGGCCACCGTCCCAACTGCTCTCCACTTGGATGAATTGTCAGAACACCAAGAGCTTTTGTAGAGCCAACACAAACCAAAGAATGTGCGGCTGGAAGTATCAGCTGTGCACATCTAACTCTGGCCAAAATAACTCCCCAGAGTGCCCAGCTGAAGAGAGAACTAAGAAGAAAGAAATCCAATCAGGGAAGTCAACAGAGGCTGCAGACACAAGCTGGTCATGGAGAGCTGACACAACTGGGTACTAGCAGAGGTGCTGCCCCCACCACAATATTTGGGTAACCTGCAGTTGCACAGTGCACATCTGGGTGACCACCTGTCTGAAAGCACGCTAAGGGTCAGAGGCACAGAGAAATGCAGCGACCTGAAAGTGGAAGAGAAGAGAAAAATATGTAAGGAATCTAATCGACTTCACTTAGAAAGAGACAGCAGGTGGAGAATGTGGGGTGGGGTCTCCTGAAGTCAGTGATGACTCAGCAAGTGCTGTGTTCTCTAAGAAAGTCATTGCAGGAAAGTGATGTTTCCTGAAGAGTGCCTCTGTGGACGAGCCTGTTTGGAATAGGCCGAGGGTGCTGGCAGATGGAGGGGCGCGCTGCGTGGCTTCCCCAGGGATGACCGGGCCTTATCTCAGTCAGGCACAGAAGTGAGACTACTACTCCAGAAGGCGCTGAAACTTGCTTTCCTCCCCCTCCACGGCACCCAGCACATCCCCCGCCCTGATTTTGCCCCTCCATCTCCGGGTCATCTTTCAGATGCTTTCTCTTCCCCTGCCTATTTCTCAACGGCAGACCTCCTCAGGGCTCTAAGCCCTCCTCTCTTCCCAAACACTGGATGAGCTCATCTGTTCCCTGGCTTCAGCGTCACTCACGTGATAATGACCATCAGATACTTACTCTCACTCAGACCTGGGTTGCAACTGCATACTGGACATGTTCTCTAAAGGCATTTTACAAACTCAACTTGTCTAAAATTGAACCCATGACTCTCTCCTAGACTGATGCCTCCTCTAAGGCTTCCTGTCAGTCAATGGCAACTCCACCCGCTTGTTACCCAAGCAGCCCACCTCTGAGGACTTTTTTGAATGCCCTTGCCCTTGGCCCACACGTGTCCTGAATCATTCACTGCTCTCCAGCCCCACTTCCGTTATCCTGAGGGTCCACCACCTTTCATGGCTGGTCTTCATTTCACCATCACAACAGCCTTCTCACTGGTCTCCCTGTCTGTGGCCTTGACTCTGCCCTACTTCACCCACAATTCATTCTCAAGCACTCACTCTAAAATAAATCCAACCATCTCACCTCCTCTGCCTAAAAGTCTACAGTGGGATAAAGTCCAAACTCACTAATATGATTTCTATAATTTGCCCCACCTCACCTTCCCATCCCTTGCCTTTCTCTCCTTTAAACTTGACGATCCAGTCATCTTGAGTTTTCTCAGGTTTCTTGAACCTACTAAGCTCTCCCTCAGCTATGGCATTTTGCTTACAATGCCTACCCGTCTCTTCTTTTTTTTCTTTGCCAAACAATAACTCTTTATCCTGCAGGTCCCAGTCTGGACAAAACTTTCTCTGACCTGTCCAGGGTAGGTTAGCTCACCCCCATGGTGAACGCCCCAAGTGCCCTGCTTTTCCTCATCAAATAACACTCTATTGTTCAAGCCTATTAAGACGTCTTTATCTTCCACTAGAACTTGGGCTCTATATGGGCAGGAAGCATGTCTATTTCACAGGCAAGAGTAATTCCAGTACCCAACCATGGTGGCCATGTTAGATGTCAAATGATTAAATGATTACATGAATATGTGGGTTGCAGACTCACTGATTGGGAGAACTTAGCCAGCTCTAAGTCAAACTGTATCCCTTCAGTAAATCAGAAGGATTTCCAATGTTCCTTGGTCTGGGATGGGCCTGGCAGCTGCAGCATCTTCAGGATATTCACTTCCGGAGGTGTGGCCAACGGGCACCTGCTGCAGGATTCCCAGCTGCAGCTCACCGAAGCTCTTACTCCAAGCACAAACTAATCTCTTCATTTCCAGAAAGGGGTGTCAAGAATTAATTGATCTTTCCTTTGGTACCTGGTGCCTAGGGAGGCAGAATATAAAAAAGAAGAGTCAGGGGACTCTCAGAGTCTTCCTAGAACAGAATTTACTGTACTACACTCTAAATCCGTAGTTTCAAAACTTGAGCATGTATCAGAATCATCTGGCGGATCTGTAAAAACAGATGTCTGGGTCTGTTCCTCCACCTGAGTTTCTGATTCAGTGGGTCTGGGATTAGGCTGTAGAATTTGCATTTCTAACAAGTTTCCAGGTGATGGTGATGTTGGTGAGCTGGGGACCACATCCTCGAGAACCACTATGTTAAACATTTGAGTCACCCCTTTTGCTGTTACAAACATAAGACAAATAAACTCCCAGTACTCTGTAGGGGTAAGAACCTCCTCTTAAACCCCTGCCCATTTAGGGGCAGGAAGTAAGAAAACTTGCATAGGAATTAAAGAACCTCTAGGAAATAAGAAATCAGATGTCCAAGTCCTTTTGTACTGACGCTGATGATACTTGAACCACTCGGATAGCTTAGGACAGTGTGGATTAAAATAACTCTGTAAGACAAGGGTGCGAGGGGCCTTGTGGTGGAAGTACCTGCTCGAGCATTCATTCTTCTTCTGAAAGCATCTCCTTGTTTTCCCTTGAGGAACTACTATTCTCTGTTCTTGGTCCCTATGAGCCGGGTAAGGCAGCTTTCTGGGCAAGGGGGAGAGCCCCAAACTTAAATCTGTCCAGTAAGTGTGCGCCACACCCAGCCCACAATGACTGGCACAGAGCTGGTATGTGACCCAAGTCAGTTCCAGAAGACTGTTGACACTGGAACAGAAACCCTCACTTTCCTCTGGACTTGTCGAACCGATAGGAGGACTGTGCCAGAAAATGACACCAACCCTGGAGAAAACTCAGCGATATCATCTAAATCCAGCAGAGCCTGAAGTGAGAATGTGCTAGAACTCGAGCTGAGTTTCTGTCACTTGCACTCGGCAATGCTAGATGCCTATACAGCCAAGCGGTCTAATGATTTCTCTCCAGATGGACAGAACTGCCAGGTGGACAGTTTTACCAGCCCCTGTGGAATTCTAGTAAATAGAATTTTTCCTGAAAACTCACTTGTTTAGCCCAGCACTTAGCACCTTGCACCTTAGCACCACTTCTTACTTGGCCCTTTCCCCTTCCTCTGAGCACTCTCTGCATGCAAACTGTGACCTGTGTAACAGTTTTCTTAGTGGCCATGCACAGTAGCTGGCTCCCAGTAGGTGCTGAAAGTGACTGCTTGCAGACAGCCTTTAAAGGAAAAATAACAAGACACCAGGTGCCTGTGCGGGCTCACTCGTGTAATCCCAGCTCAGGAGGATCACTTGATCCTAGAAGCTTGAGGCTGCAAGGAGCTATGGTTGTCCCACTGCCCTCCAGCCTGGGTGACAAAGACCCTGTCTCTAAAACGTACTATATCTAGAGAGAAAGAGAGCCTGGTTACCTGGTTAGTCTGTATCCAAATAGAATGGCATTTTTTATTGTTTGAAAGAGGCACGGAGAGCACAACCCACTGGAATGAACACCAACTAAAAGGAGAGCTTCAAAAGCCAGGTAAATCTTCCCTCGGTTCTAAATATTTCTAACTAAATCCCCACTCCCACTAGACGCGTCACCATTTTTCTTTTCTTTGAAAAGGCATTATGGGGGTGGGGGTACACCGGAGAATGGCGACTGAGCTGGTGACTCCCACATAAGTCAGCTTCCTCTTCCCCAAATCGGTTTCCAGAAATTCTGCCATCTCACGCAGCGAGAACTCCCTGGCTCCTCACTCAAAGGAAAGTCTCAGAGGTCTTGGGCAAAGACGACAGCAGCCCGGCTTTGGTGGCTTTCAGTGATAAATAGCTTCCTGTCAGAGCACTCACAAACCCTGAATTCAATGGAAAAGAATCACTCTGTGAGGAACAGAGCCCAGGAAGGGTTCGTAAGCTCTGCCCGGCACCCGGCCGTCACATCATTGGTATCAAACGTCCCGTTGCCTCCCAAGGCGTCTGCGAGACTCTCTGGGCACACTGTGGTCATGCTCTCTGTCCAACAACTGGACCTGAGAAGTGGCCCGTGTTTCTGACATCAAGAGACCTGCCCTGGAAGAAAAACAGAAACAGCGCAGCAGAGCTGCCTTTTCAAATCCTTCTGGATGTCATGAGATTAGCAGCCTTCCTCTGAGTCTGCCTCAAAGGCTTCCTTTGCAATTGTTCACAAGCTAGCTCAAGGGTTAGGCAGTGAAGTTCACTAAAACAAAAACATAACCTCAAACATCCAAAGCAGCTGGTGGAAATTGTGACTGTTTTAGAGAAGCTGACTTATCTAGCTGAGTCAAAACAAGTGTGAGCGCTTCAAACAGGCGCAAGATCAGAAACTAAATTAGGTGTTTATTGAGCGCTGTCCCCTCTTGATTTTTTTTTTTTTTTCCTCTTTTGCTGGAGATGAATCTCCTCCTTGACTTTATCCTGGCAAGGGATAAACCTTTTATGATATAAAAATTGACGTCTTGGGAAATGCATTGTAAAATATGGGGTTTTTCCTAATTGGAAAAGTACTATGTGTTCTTAAGAGGAAATTTAGAAAATGCAGGAAGCTCATGAATAGGTGAATGAAAATCACCTATAATCCCACTACTGTTTCCATTTTGTTCTTTTAAACGTTGGTTTTTTCATGCATATATAATTTTAAATATATCTGGATCTAGACAATAAATATAGATATCTCTGTTAGAATGACTCATTTTGATTTTGATAGTTCGCCTATTACATTATGACTGTCATTTATATCACATATGTCATTTTTATGTCTGCATATCATACTAGATAAACAACATTTAGGATATTTCTAATTTTGTGCCATTGTCAACAATGCTGTGAAGAAGATCCTTGTTGATTAAAATTTGCCCGTTTACACAGGAAATCTACTTGATCAGAGAATTCAGGATATAAAATGAATAGTAAGTATGTTGAAGAAGTCTAGCCCAGTTCTCCCAGAGACTTGCTAACAGTTGTCTTTAAAAAACAAAGAACAAAAAATGTTCAGACCAGGGAAGCTGCTATTGTCAGAACACAAGGCCTTCCCAGTTTCAGAAGAGGCTCAATGTCGAGTTAATGGGTTCTTCAGTCTATAATTCAGAAGCAATAAAATAACTTCTAAAAATTTATGACAAGGAATGAAAACAAGTAAAATTAATACCTATTAGGAAAGGTCACTAATCTTTTCAGAAAAAGAAAGTACAGTAAAGAGTGATTATATCAAATACCGTTTGAGGCTTGATTAAACTGGACTACCCCAAACTCCAGCTTCAGGAAAACCCTCACATTTAGATAATTTGTAACAGGTTTTACAATTACAGGAAATGAGTTCAAATGTTTTTACTTTCTCCTGTTTTTCAATTCAAAAAACCGAAATGCTCTGAAGAAGATGCTCTGAAATGGCTCTAGTATCCCTCCTTCTAGATTTACTGCCCACACTGGACAACAGTTGCTTCTGAATTGGCAGGAGACATCCATTCACTCACTATTGGGGAATGAGTCACTCCCCAAAATCACTCCAGAATTTGTATAATGGAGAAGTTTACCTCCCGCCAAAAGCTCCAAAAAATGCCGGTAAAATTTAGGAAAATAATTATCATGAAAGGCTGCTATGGTTGCAGAGAGCATCTCTAAGTAGTTACCGCCCTCTCTGACCTCTACAAACAACGTGTAAGCAACTTCATGCCTGCACACAGCCCTGCCAGTTTCCCTTAAAACTCTCATTCTCTTCATCACTACTGGGTGGAATTAAAAACAGTTGGTCAAGCTCCACTAATCGACAGCTGCTTGCAATTAGATGAAGCATTTAAAGCCATTCGCCTAACTACCTTCCCATCTGCCTAACCATTCAACATGAGCAATACACCGTGACAATTTGCCAGAATGTTTAACTTATCTCCATCTCTAGTGGTTTCTATACCTTCCTTATTTTCTTCAGTCTTCCCACACACTGTCTGACTCTTCCAGTTCCTCTTGTTAAATTAGGGGGATACAGAGAAGGAATTAGTTAAAACCAGGTCGAGGCCAGCCACTTTGTCCTAAGATGGAAAATTCTACCCAGGCACTATTAGAGGGCAGAGTTGTCTTGATGTTTCTCTAAGAGAAGAGAAAGGATGTTTTTTTCTTTTCCTTTCTTTCTTTCTTAATGAAATGGAAAGTTCACTGTAATTTGTCTCTTTGGGGATGATAAAGAAAAGCAAAAGTTACCGGACTTTTGTAAACGATTTCCAATTTTTATAATTTATAAACAGTTGTTTTAGAGCAAGGAGAAAATGTACAGCTTCCTTGATAAATGAAAAATCTGGGCATCAGGAGTCTAGTTGCTGTTCTTACGGGCACACAAAATGTGGCAGGGCTTATGGGAAATCATCTCCTGATTCTCAGTACAGAAACACCTTCCGTGACTTCAGCTGCTACCTTTGCAGAGAAAAACGTCCCATCTTGACGGTGACACCATCGTCATCCAAGGGATAGAACTGCAGTCTCCACGTGCTGCTCCCGCCTGTCACAAGGCACCCAGACCTGCAGCCCTGCCCATCTCAGGGCTCAAAAGGAGAAAAGATGAAAAAATAATATGGCTTCTCCCTTGCAATTAAATCACTACCCCCCCTTAGAAAGACCCTGCACAAAATTAACCATCTCCAACGAATTGTCTTTCTCCATCTCATCCTCTGATGTTTGTCACCATCCTATAATCACCTGGGCTATTTTGACATACAGGGGACAGGAGGAAAAGGAAGGAAGAGAAGAGAAAAGAAGAGAGAGAGACAGGGGGGGGTTTCAGTAGAAGGAGGCAGTCATGCCTGTGAAAAATTTAGAAGTAGCTGAGAGCCAAGGAAAAAATGAAGCCCTCACACCCAGACCTTAGTCACAGGCTGTCTTGTCCCAAATCACCACCCTCCCTGAGGCTAATCCCCTCTTCCCAAGAAGCCTCCTCCCCACACTTTTAAGCCTCCAGTCCAGTCTTTGAATCCCTACCCTCTGTATCCCTAAGTACTTTATCCCATTTATATATGTCTATATAGACCTGTAGAATCCCATTTATATATACATATAGCATATATACAGCTACTTCTATATGCTTATGTATGTTTATATTTATATTAGTATGTTCCTACTTAAGAAACATATTATAACTCCCTTCTAACTACCTTCCCAACTGCCTAACCATTCAGCATGAAGGTATCGAAACATATTAGCATGTTGTGTATATAGGTCAGGACATATACATGTAAGATGCTACCTATGTTCTTATATTTATATTTAATTATATAGTATATATGCCCCTACTACATGTATTTTTTCATTCAATATTCATTTCCATGTATACTATACATAAAAAGAGGGAGACAGAGAGAAATTCTAAAAATTTTTCTGTGGCCATAATGTTATAAATGTTAAAAAAATATTCTGGTTGGAGTTAGCATTACATGCATTACAAGTATACAATTGATCAACGTAACATAAACATGCTACAGATTTTATAGATGATAATTAGATACATAAAATGTATTACAAAGGAATCTCTTAATGCACTCAGTGGCATGTTTTTTATTCTAATGAATTTAGGTATAGCAGGTCCTCAATAATATTGTTTTGTTCAATCTTGTTTCCTTATAATGTTGAGGAAAAAAAATCACTTCCTAGCTGGGCCCGCTGTCAGTGTGAAGTTTATACTCTTCTCCCTTCATCTACATGGGTTCTCTGCAGGTGATTCGATTGCCTCCCACATCCCAAAGATGTGTACTGTAGGTTAATCAGCGTGTCTAAATTGTCCCAGTCCAGGTGAGTGTGGTATGTGTGTGAGTGCACCCCAAGATGGGATGGCCTCCTGTCCAGGTGGCTTCCCACCTTGCCCCCTGGGCTGCTGGGACAGGCTCCTCCAACTCATAACCCTGAACTGGAGTAAGTGGGTAAATAATTATCTTTCTTGTTTTTATTAATCTTTCTTAGATGTACGTAGAGCTTACATTTACTTTAACGTTTAATTTTAGAAGTGTTTGTGGTCTTTAGAAGTTTGGTGATGTTTTTAAGACCAGAAATATGCCACAAGAACTTAACTCTTGTTTATATCAATCGGTCCACAGTAAAACTGGTTTTGTTATACATCGTTTCATTTCAAGTCAGTTTCCAAGAACCTTTCGACAATGTTAAGTGAGGGTCTGCTATATTTACCATTTGATAGTACTTAATGCTAAACTGTGGCAGTTTTCAGAGTCAATTCTTTTACTAATTGTTTATATTTGTGGAAGTACTAAGACAGCACTTGTTTTATTCACCTAAACAGAGGAAACGAAAAGAGTTTTGTTACAGCAATGGAACCATACATTAGGGTCTCCTTCCTAGTTATATACCAAACTGTCAGAGTTATGCCACCATCAAAAATTATTTTTAATGCCCTATGCTGCTGACAGCTTAGAGATGCCTTTAATTTTGTAGAAAGTGAAGAACTGGAAACCAGTTGACTTGAGGACAGATTTTGTTTTATTCCATAATTAGAGTCAGTGATTTTTTCAACACCAAAGTCAAGATCTGGAGTTATGCTTGGTTTTGTCTCCCAAGCGAATTTTTTTTTTAAAGAGGATCTTATTTATTTATTTATTTATTTATTGTTGCAGTTTTGGGCTGGAGCTGGGTTTGAACCCGCCACCTCCAGCATGTGGGGCCGGTGCCCTACTCACTGAGCCACAGGTGCCACCACCCCCCCCCCCAAGCGATTCTATATCTTGGGGCAAGAAAGCCTGCTAAGATTTGCTAGGCAATAAGTACGCCTTTCTTTCACAGAGAGGTGGGAAAGTTCAATGACCACTAGAAAGCACTGCCTCTCAGGGAGAGCCCCTAAGGAAGGTTATTCTCTCAGAACAACAGGTGCTGCACCCCCGGCAAGTCCTCCTGTGCCCTGTGAATACGCGTGTCCTAATGTGAACTCCATGGACTAAAGACACTGTGTGATCCAGTCCCCGCCTACTGCCCGATCTCATTTAACCCTGTTTCCCTTCATACCTTAAGCTGTCTGAGTCATCAAGCATGCTGTTTCCTGCTCCCAAAAAGCCACTTCCTCTGAGATACCTTCCCTGACCACACAGTATAAAATGAGATTCCCAGTTATCCTTTCTCATAGTTCTTTACCCTTCCCTTCCATACCACTTATCACAATTTGCCGTCACACAATAATTTATATTTATTTAAGCAACTCCATAGGCCAGGGTATGACGTGGTCCTCCTGGCATCTTTGGTATCACTTGGGAATGTGCAAGAAATGCAAATTCTCAGTTCTCACCCAGACCTGGTACGTGAGAAACACTGAAAGTAAGACCTGGGAATCTGTGTTTTAGTAAGTCTTCCTGGTGTTTCTGATTCCACTAAAGTTTGGGAATCACTATAGTGGATCATAATGTCCACGAGGACAGAGACCAGGTCAGCTTTTCCCCATGGGACTTTACCCAGTGGTCAGCACATAAGGGACGTTCCATAATTATACATTCTTGAATAAACCCAGATAAGACAGAGGGTTGTCCCCAAATGTGCTTTTGCAAGAAGCACATTTACATAGTGACCCATTATAGATGTGGAAATATATACATATATAACAAAAGTTTTCAAAAGAATATTCTTACAACAGGCCATTCACTTTAAGCATTCTCCATCCTATTCTACATATGTGTCCTATTTCCTTTTGTGTGCTAAGAAGGATACCACTAAATTTATTTCACACTTTAATAATGGATTGATGTACAGTTTAAAAAACTCTAGCCATTGAAGCTATTCTAAACTATTTATTGATGCCTGTGCCCTGTATTCTTTTAATCTGAAATTCCTCCCTCCCCTCATTTCTGTATGTCCAAATCCTACTGATTTTTTAAGGCGCATGTCGTATTGTGGATTTCTGTGATTTGAAGATCGTCCTTCCTTTTCTGAATTCCCACCACATCTTTTCTTATAACGTTTCTTACTTTCTCCTTTTAACATAGTGTCTATGGACTATCACTTTTCCTAGTAAAGTTAATCCGGTAGAGCAGAATCCATATCTGATTCCTCTTTGTATTTTTCATCACATTCAACATCTGACTTCAAAAAATGTTGCTAAATAAATTAGATTCTCAAGGGAGGAGGCTGTTAGTTTCATTTATGGCTCTCTGGAGAAATACTTTTCAAGGAAGTAGGGTTGCAAAGGGTGGCTAAGAAAGGGAAGCATGTAAGACAAAGGGGACCATCTGGGCAAAATGCCTGTGACAGATAAGAGAGGGCACATTCTAGCCATGTTCTGTATGTGGTTCAGAAAAAAGTCTATAAAGTCAAAGGTGTTGGGTGGCAGCACACCAGGAGTGATCTGGACTTTGTTCTGCGGTGGGCAGACTGAGTGATCGCTGGATGCTGCCCTGTAGGTCCATAGTGGATTTTGTGCAGAGGACACTTTTTCCCAGCTGCCCCAATACTGTGGTAACACTAGCCCTGACCCACTCCTGAGAGGCAAGGAACTCCCTTGACTAGCAGCTTAAAGGCCTCCCATCTACCTGCCCACACTTTATTAGACCTACACCAAAGTCAAAGGCACCCCATGAAAGCCTCTTTCTTTCCTCCAGTCAGCTGTGCATTGCAGGGCGAAGGTTCTCCTCACCACTCCTGCTTCCCCACCTTTATCTTTCACTGGCATTTCCCCTAATAAATACCTCCTGTCACGGCATCAGCTTTCCTGGGCACCCAAAGCCACATCAGAGGAGAAATAAGATCAGGAAAGATAAAAGGTGAAAAGGTTAAGATGGATGTGTCTAATCAGGATACACAGATGCCCTTCCTCAAGAAAATCAAACCAGAATCACCAGGTGATCCAGCAATTCCACTTCTGGGTATATAGAATTGAAAGCAGGGGCTTAAGCAGGCATTTGTACGCCCATGTTTACAATAGTGTTATTCACAATGGCCAAAAGGTAGAAACAACCCACGTGTCGTTCAGCAGATGAGTGGATAAACAAACTGTGGTACATACATATTCGGGGACATTATTCAGCCTTTAAAAGGAAGGAAATTCTGAAATATGCTGTAATGTCAACAAACCATGAGAACGTTATGCTAAGTGAATAAGGTCCTTACTCCAACAAACAACAACAAAATCTGTGTGATCCCCCTTATACGAGGTAACTAGAATAGTCACATTCATAGAGACAGAAAGTAGAATGGTGGGCAGCAGGGGCTGGAGGAAATAGGAGGTGGTTCACGGGGCACGGATTTTCACTGTTGCAGGATGAAAAAGTTCTAGAGAGCTGCCACACCACAATGAGAGCACACTTAACACGGTTAAACTGTGCACTTAAAAATGGGTACGATGGTAAATTTGATGTGTATTTTACCAACTTTGAACATATGCCTGTAAATATACATATGTGTTTATTATTGTATACATGCAGATATTGAATATACAAGAGACACTCAAACCAACTGAAATGATCACAATGGAAAGAAGGAAGAGTTCCCCTAGGAAGCCACTGCATAGGAAAGGATGCAGGGCTTTTATCAAACTGCATTTCTTCACAGTCATAAATCCAACTGAGATCAGACAGTCTCCCACAAAACGTGAGATAGCTAGTGCACCAGAACACTCTCACCATGTCACATGCCACCAGAGAAGCTGGGGCTAACAAAATACAAGCAGACGTCAACACTTTCACCTTCCACTTTCTAAATATCGCTGATCAGGCTGAGTTTCATTTCACTTATTGGGTCACTTTCCATGTTGAAGGAGAAGGGCTGAGGGAGGGTGGAAGAAAGTGTTAGGATCCAAGTTTCATATCTGCTAAAGTAAACTGATGTTGCTTACTGCTGTGTTTCAAAAGAAAAGCTTCCCTAAATCAGCCAAGAGTTGCTCAGAAAGACATACAGACCAGGGGTCAGCAAATGTTTTCTGTAAAGAGCCAGGTAGTAAATGTTTTGGATTTTGCAAGTCATACAGTCTCTGTTGCAACTACCTAGCTCTGATGTTGTGGCACAAAAACAGCCATCAATGATACAAATGTTCATGGCTGTACTCCAATAAAACTTTATTCACAAAAACAGACAGCAAGCCAGATTTAGCCCATGGATTTAGCCCATGGACCATAGTGTGCCAACTCCTGATACAGAGTGCTAGGATATTTTTCAAAAAATAATTTCTTCCAGTCTGGATGTCAATGCACTACCTGCTTTCTGGTATTTTATCTACTTACTACAAAAAGTATACAATTAAAATTTAGTTGAAAATGATCAGATCTCCTAAGCACCATCTTCAATAGAGAAAACAGCTATGAATCAAGCTCTGGCCTAGAGAAAACAGTCATCTGATTTCAATATGAAATTATTTTTATATGCTAGATCAGGGATTTTCAAAGTATGGTCTTTGGGCCAACAGTATCATCATAACAAAAGAGCTTGTTAGAAATTAAAATTCTCAGAATGCAGAATATGTAGGAGTAGGTTCCAGCAATCTGTGTTTGAACAATCCTCAAGTGATTCTGTTGCAAGATTTAGTCAGATGAGCTAGACTATTCTCTAGCTGCCTTAAATATCTGAAGCTACCTCAAATTCTCCAGCAGCAAAGTAGGAATTCGGAGGTCTTCCTCTAGACATGAGTCCCTAAGGTCACAGGAGATAGATAACTAAGGCTAGCTGATACATACTTCAGGTTGTTCACTTAATGTAAGCATATTTCTCTTTAAATTAAAAGACATTTTCTTTTTTTTCTTTGAATTTGTATCATCTGCGTTTAGAAGGAAAGATTATTCCATTCTAAATTAAATACAATGACCCTTCAACAACATGGATCTAAACAGGGCAAGTCCACTTACGTGCAGACTTTCTTCCCCTGAGACAGCAAGGCCGACCCCGCCTCCTCTTCAGCCTTCTCAAGGTGAGGATGGCAAGAATGGTGACCTTTCCAATGATCCACTTCCACTTAATGAATAGTAAATACATTTCCTCTTCCTTGTGGTTTTCTTAGTAACATTTTCTTTTCTTTGTTTACTTTAAGAATATAATATATAACACATATAACATTTAAAATATGTATTAATTGGCGTGGCGCCTGTGGCTCAAGCGGCTAAGGCGCCAGCCATGTACACCTGAGCTGGCGGGTTTGAATCCAGCCCGGGACCACCAAACAATGACAACTGCAACCAAAAAATGGCCAGGCGTTGTGGTGGGCACCTGTAGTCCCAGCTACTTGGGAGGCAGCAGCAGGAGACTCGCTTAAGCCCAGAAATTGGAAGTTGCTGTGAGCTGTGATGCCACAGCACTCTATCCAGGGTGAAAGCTTGAGGCTCTGTCTCAAAAAAAAAAAAAAATATGTATTAATCAACTATTTATATTATTGGTAAGGCTTCCAGCCAACAATAGGCTATTAATAGTTAAATTTGGGAGAAGTCAAAAGTTATAGGTGAGTACTCTACTGTGTGAAAGTTGGCGCCCACATTGTTCAAGAGTCAACTGAATATATTTATAAAGAAGACCAGGCGTGATGGCTCATGCCTGTAATCCTAGCACTCTGGGAGGCCAAGGCAGGTGGATTACTTAAGCGCAGGAGTTTGAGACCAGACTGAGCCAGAGCGAGACCTTGTCTCTAAAAATAGCCAAGCATTATGATGGGCACCTGTAGTCCCAGCTACTCAAGAGGCTGAGGCAAGAAGATCGCTTGAGCCTAAGAGTTTGAGGTTGATGTGGGCTATGACACCACAGCACTCTACCGGGGCAACAAAGTGAGGCTCTATCTCAAAAAAAAGATTCATAAAGATTTTCTTGGGCGGCTCCTGTGGAGTAGGGCACCAACCCCATATACCGGAGGTGGCAGGTTCAAACCCAGCCCCAGCCAAAAACTGCAAAAAATACATATATATATATAATTTACATATATATACACATATATATTTACATGTATATATAAAAAATACATATTTTTTTTCCTTCAGTTTGATCTGTGGAATGACCAATATAGTCCTTAGGACTATAGAGATAAGATATATAACTTGTGATGGGGATTTAAATCTGAACTGAGCCAGAGCTAAGATATGTCTATCTCTGGTGTTTGGAATTAAGCAATATCCAAACTCTAACCAAGTATCTGTTTATATCCCTAATTTACACAGGGTCCAAAGAAATTGGACAAACAAATTTCAAGCCATGTCCCTGACTAAGAATCAGATATTGGAGACATCTCTATGAGACTTGGTGGGTGGAGGAAAGGAAATTTTAAAAATGAGGGGGAAACAGAAGCCAATCCCCCAACACACAAACACACACCAAATAAAATTAACCGTAAAGAAAAGTAATCTGACAAGCCAGTCATGCCAGCCAGAATGCCTTTCTGAGCCTGAGCTTAACTGCAGAGTTGGCCTCTGAGTACAGTATGGTGGCTGGCACATGAACCACTTTCCCCAGCTCTCCAAGAGGCCCATGAGTACCAAAGGAGGCACAGTGCTGAGATCACTAGGTTGGTACTTCAAAATCACGGGCTCACCAAGTTTTGTAATTTTCCATAGAGCCACACAATTCTCCTGAGGCCCAACATTCTTCTTTCTTTGCAAGAGGATGCTGAACTCTTGAAGAGAAGTGTGAAGAACTCTAGCTCTGGAGTCAGATGGAGAACTGTCAGCATGGCAGATGCCAGGAATCTTGCAGTCAGAATCACCATTAGAGCTTTTATTAGGCATACTTTGGGACTCCTTCAATACTTGGGGAAATCTATGCAAAGTCTTGGAGTTTCCAAGTAAGCCAGCTGAAGACTGGATGTGGCAAGATTCTGGTAATGTGTAAATGTAACTTTATCATGCTCAAGAGATAGTGATGTTGGGGGATGTGTCTGACAACTCTTGCGCCCTGTCTCAGATTCTCTCTGGCTCATCTTTCATTTATTTAACTACTGCTATTGAGACTGATTTTGCACAGACTCCCATCAGCTTCACACGGATGTAACCCAAAGGGCTCCTCAGCAAGCCCCTTCCCTCCCACACCAGATCTCCTCCATTGAGTCTCAGGAGAGGAGCAACTAATACCCAGGTAGTGAAGATTTTGAGATGAGGTCTTGCTGTGTTGCCTAGGTTGACCTCAAACTCCTGACCTCAAGTGATCCTTCCACACCAGCCTCCTAAATTGCTAGGATTACAGGCACATGCCACCATGCCTGGCTAGCCATCACATAAAGTTTTAACCCATGGGATAGGAACTGATTAATGAATACTTCCATATTCTTCCCTCTACCACCACCAAATAAAATAGAAAACCATTTTATTTAGCTGCTCAGGCATACCTTGGGGGATCAAGCAGCACAATTGTGGTTAACCTGATATTGTACATTTGTTTTGTGTCACATTTATAACACTATCCATCACCAGTACCTCCTGAGTCTCACTTCTCCATGAGGATTGTTTCCTTAAGAATAGGGTAGGCTGGACAGTTGCTCCTTGGGCCTTAAACCACTGTTTTTTGATGTGTTCACTGTGATTAACCTATAAACAAGTACCAATCTCATATTACTTCAACATAAGAATCAATAAATTTACTGGGCCAATGGTTTTTTTGAATGCAAATTGCATGAAAACTTATTCGACGTCACCCTATATGCCTCTACAAAGTCTGTAATAATAACTCATGGCCCACATAGTTGTGCTAGGTCAAGAAACCTCAGCTCATTTGATTTTTTTCCTAGCAAAGGAAAACAGCTGAAACAAATAAGATATTTAAATAATGAATATTTCTCAGCTTTTAAATGTGACTACATTCTGACTAATAATATATAATATTAGAAACATGTCAATTTTCCTAAGTTCACCTATTAATATAATATGACCCCCATAAAATTCCAACCAATTTTTCCCCCTGAAGATACACAAGTTGATTATAAAAGTATTTGTTCTTCTAGGATAGGTCACTAAGGAAGCCTTTATCCCCTTCCTCCTTCCTACTGGTAGGAAGAAAGATAGATGGCTGGAAGTCCACCAGCCAACTTGGGCCATTAAAGGCCTTCCAGATGAAAGCCATATGCTAAGGTAGTAGACAAGAAAGACATGAGCCATTTATGTTGTTAGAACTACCCTTGAATTCCTACCTTCAGCCTCCTTTTACGAGAGAAAACAAAACCCATGTAAAACACATTAAGATACTTTTTTTTGTTGTTAACTGCAGCTGAACCTAAGGCTACCTTATATTGTTTACCATTGGTATCATCCATGATTCAAAATGAGCCCATCACTGCTCATGCCTATAATTGACTTTGAAATGCATCCTAAAAATTATAATAGGATGGGCTGATACATGGATGGAGGTGGCTAGATATAAGATAGATAGTTGTAAAGTACAGGGTGACCATGAAGGTCATGTGTGATTGTAAATTGCACACAACTTTACGGCCACCCTGTATATATAGCAAAATACTAATTGCAGAATATAGACAGCGGGTGTATATTCTGCAGAATATGGACAGAATATAGACACTATATAATTCCTTCAACTTTTCATAACACAAAGCTGAAAATCCTATTGACAAGCCATCAGTACCATCTATTATATTTTGAAAACTATTCTTGGTAATGAGGAATTTTAGAACTTCTCTTTTCTCACTAAAAAGGCCACTTCTCTTCCTGTTCTATAAACACTATTGTGAGCTTCAAGTCTTGGAAAAATAGGACTGGAAGTACTGCCAATGGGACAAACTGGGTGCAAGTAAAAAATTTTAAAGGCTGTATAAACAGAAATCCATCTGGAAAGATGTTTTCTTCTTTAGCACAGTAAAAGCTAGAATAGAACTGCCTGATATAGACGTACTGTTTGACTCTCTACAAATCCCACTGGGTTAGAGAAGGAGAGAGAGAGAGACAGAGCAGGGGGGCATCTTGCTCGTTATTTAAAAGTCACTTTCACCAGAAAAATGAGGCTCAGAATAGTCACTTCTCAAGTAAACTGCGTTCAGCACTAGGACCATCATTTTTCCCCCCTGGTGAGATGCCTTTAATACAGGGATACTTAAAGAGAGAGCATTTCAGTTTGCTCTCCTGATCAACTGGAAGTGTTTCTGTTGAGAGAGTAACAATTGCCATGTTGGGTCTTTTCCCATGGGTACGTATAATACACAAAACAAAGTAGAAAAGACTACTGAACAATTACTGTAAGAATGCTAAGATTCACAGAAGAGTTGGTTGCACACTGCCCATACAGAAGAAAAGGTCTGTTCCTGTTCTTGGAGATACAATGAGAATGTGAATGAGGGCTCCCTAAAACAATGCCCAAACTGATGTAGACTATCGTCTCTACTGAAGAATCTACTACTTGGTACAAAGATGCCTTTAGAAAATGGTGAAAGTTTAATTCCTGAGAATTTAACTCTGAACTCATCCAGCAGTATTTATTTATCATTATGGAAGGGCTGTAGGAGCTGAGAGTAAGCTAATCGAAGAACATGGATTCATCACATTATCATCCTGCAGCGTCACTTGCTTATAAGTTGCTGAAAAGTTCTGCTTCTGAATCAATATTTTCTAAATTTGATCTCATCTCAAAAAGAATGCTTCAACAAAGCCTGGGGGAAATAGCCTCAGTTTAAATTATTCAAGGATGAAAATGAATACAATTTATATACATGCATTTAATTTTGGTGGAAACTTGCCCACTGTATATAGAGTTCTACAGCATAGTCTTCTGGGAAGAAAATAAAGGATAGAGAAGACCAAACATACAGGCATTATTATTATTATTTCCCTAAGTATTAGGGAAACTGTTAAGCACTTTACCTGTATTGTCACTTTCATAAAACCCTATGAGACGAGAACTGTTATGTTCCCATTTTACAGTTGAAGAATTGGAAGTCTAGAAATGTTTTTCCAAGGTTCCCTACTAGTAAGTGAAGGGGCACAGTCCTCTGCACCCTTATAAAGTCAGTCTCATTTATACTCCTTGAGGTACTAGGCCCTGAGAAGGAACA
>CAUYON010052221.1:0-15662 GCA_963573935.1 Arctocebus calabarensis
GGGCGCCTGTGGTCCCAGCTACTTGGGAGGCAGAGGCAGGAGACTTGCTTGAGCCCAGGAATTGGAGGTTGCTGTGAGCTGTGATGCCACAGCACTCTATCCAGGGTGACAGCTTGAGGCTCTGTCTCAAAAAAAAAAAAAGAAGTCAGAACAGGAGTTGGTGCCTCTGTCCCTTGGAGATGCTGTGGTCCCTTTCCAGAAGCGAGTTACTCTAATTACCTGATGGTGGGGACAGACCTTGTGCTGAAGCTCTGCAGACCCCTCACCTTGGTGCAAACCCCAGGAGGTTGCACCACTCAATTCTCTTTACTAGAATTTGGAAATTGTTACAGGTTGATCCATGAAGGATCATTTGTAAAATGAGGTGAAAAATATGAAAGTAGGAAGTAAAAGATGGTGATCAGAGATAACAGTCCCATGTCTCCTTACGATACATGAGCAATGAAGGGAAAAAGAGTCACCCAGACTCGCCCAGAAACACTGTTAAGACCATTTTGACCTAGTCTTGTCTTTTTGTTATTTTATGTATATATTTAAATTTTTTTTTAACATTTAGGTTTTTCTATAATGTAATTTCTACAAGCAGTATTTTGCTTATTCACACTGACATTTTTTATCATTTTCATCATCTCTTTTTTGCTTTGTTTTTAAAAGCAAAACATGTTACAGGAAGGAGTAGAGTCATAGGCAGGAGCAGCCTCACAAGGGAGTAGTAGCCTCTTGGGGAGGAGTAGCTTCACAGGGTGGAGTAGCATGGCACCCAGCTGTTCTTGTGGAACACAAGAGTCGGTTCCAAGGGAGAGGGCAGGGTTCAAGCAAGAGTCCAGTCACTTGTAGTTTTTTTTTTTGCACTTTTTGCCCAAGACTGGGTTTGAACCCACCACCTCCAGCATATGGGGCCAGTGCCCTACTCCTTTAAACCACAGGTGCTGTCCTGCTTGTACATTTTTATTGGAAAAAAATATTTTATTTGGTTTTTTCCAGTCCAAGTGTCTAATTTTTAAAAAATATTTTCATTTTACCAATATGAAAGGGCCTGTAGTAATTACTTTATGGTCTTGAGAAGCTACCCAGTCCCCCTGAGATTCTATCTGCAAATCCCCTAGACCGACCTGAAGGTGACCCCGTGGAGGACGCCAGGTGGAAATGTGTGTCCTGCCAGGGCCCCGGGTGAGCTCCCACCCGCTCGGCTCCCCAGTGGCCCCAGCAGTTTTAGCATGTCCTATGGTTCTTTGCTAGGTCAAGCTGGGCTCTTCACTCGGGGGGCCCTATCTTGGTGTCCACCTGAGAAGGAAAGATTTTATCTGGGGCCACAGAGAGGACGTGCCCAGCCTGGAGGGGGCCGTGAAGAAGATCCGCAGCCTGATGAAGACTCACCAGCTGGACACAGTGTTTGTGGCCACAGATGCCATCAGAAAGGGTATGGAGCTTTGACTAGAGACTCTCTTCCGTTTCTTTGTGGGCCATGGTTAAATTCTGGTTGACCCAGGCATGCATAATCTTCACCTGTTATTCCAAGAGGGGAAAGCTGAGTTGTGTCTTCCCCTTATAGTCAGTTCCTGAAGATCCCACAAGCAGCAGAGTGTGTGTGCCCTTCCTTTCCTTGCTCCTCCAGGGCCTGGATCAAAGGCCTCTCCTTTTACTTTGCAGAATATGAAGAGTTAAAAAAACTGTTACCCGAAATGGTGAGGTTTGAACCCACTTGGGAAGAACTAGAACTCTACAAAGATGGCGGCGTAGCGATTATTGACCAGTGGATCTGCTCACACGCCAGGTGCCCCTGACTTGTGTATCAGCTGAGGGGGGGTTGTGGTTGTTCTCAGAAGGCTCATGCGTCTCCAGACGCAGTGCATCTGACCAGGTGACCGCCTGTGTGCACACCCTGACCACCTGCCTCGTTTCCCGTGTCATTTTACCTGCATCTCTTGTGATGTTCACGGTTTCCTCAGGCCAGACCTTGCGCACTGGCTTCCTCCATGGTGTTCCACTGTCCTTGCTTCAACCCAGAGCTCTCCTTACCCTCCCTGTCACTCCCAGTCCCTGCTGTCCACCCTGTCTGAGTTATGGGTACCCTGGGTTTGGTTCACAGTTGTGGTGCATGTGATGCTGGGGCCATCCCTAAACTGTCCCAACATCTGGGTGCATGAGGCCTGTGTGTCCTAGTGCTGTGGGACATGCCCGCAGGAGTAGGCCCAGGCCTCTGGTGTCTAGAGACTCGGCTGCACCTCTGCACAGAAAACCGAGGTTGGGATTAGGTCAGAAAATTTTGACAAAATGGAAAATGAAAGTAGAGTGAACGATTTTCCTTTTGGCTTCAGATCTCTCAGACACCTGTAGCAGTGTATGTGCGTGTGTATACATGTTTTGTTGTTTCACAGCCTAGCCGGCCGTATTCCTGCCGGGGGGTGTTTAGCTTCCCAAGCCTGCACCCCTTCCTATGTCCAGTGACCTTCTGTCTCGTTCTGGGCATTGTGTATAAAAGACCCGCAGAGGCCCCATTATGCCATTTTTCCAGAGTGAGGGTTCCCTTTTCCTATGTTAAACAGATGGGATGAGGAACTGGTTTCTCAGTTATATTAGGATTGGGGTTTTGTGGGGGCTGAGTTACAGGATCATCCCTGCCCTTCCATTGGGGTCTCGGGGTTTCTGATTGAGAACTTGACAGCTTGGCCCTGGAAGTTCTGCTTTAGGGACATTTTGCCCTGAGGCCTTTATCCTCCTGCCTTCATCCTCAGGAAGCCCTGACTGGGTCCCCATGTGTGAAGGGCCCAGCCTGGCCCACTGCAGCGCCATACCTGCCGACGGGCACAGGCCCCTCTGGCATCCCCTCTGCAGGGGGAGGTGAGGGTCCCTCCACTATGTTTTACCTCCCACCCAGCTGCAGGCAGGCCTGGCCTGTGCAGGCTCCCAGCCCAAGTGCAATGCTGTGCACACAGCATAAAACTAATCTCAGATTTGATTGGTGGTTTGGGGCTGTCAGTGAGCCAGGCCCATCACTGCATGGGGTTCAGAGGAATGGGGGGCTCTTGCCCCAGGGGTCGAGAGGGTCCCAGAGAGGCTGTCCCATGAACCTGGACAGTGTGAAGGGGCCCTGGGCAGCATATTAGCGCAACTCCCAGCATCAGGGCCCACTGCGCTTGGAGTATCATGAGGAATCCGGAGCCTTATCTACAGCGCTCCCAGGACTGTTGGGCCTGCCCTGGCATTTTGCAACAGCAAGAGACCCATGGCAGGGTGGGGGTGCCGAGGCTCACTGTGCCCATGGTGTTGGGTTGGGGCAGAAATGGCAGGCAGAGCCACATGGTGTGTAGATGTCAAGGGCCCCTGGGGAAGGTGGGCCAGGCCAGACAGGTATCCGGAGGGCACATGTCATGAATCGATTGACAGACTGATAGGTGGATTGGTTCTGTGTAACTGTGGGACCCTCCTATGATCCTTTGCAGGTTTTTTATTGGCACCTCAGTCTCAACATTTTCTTTTCGGATTCATGAAGAGAGAGAAATCTTGGGGTTTGACCCCAAGACAACATACAACAGATTTTGTGGCGACCAGGAGAAAGCGTGTGAACAGCCTACGCATTGGAAGATTGCATACTGAGGTGGCACCTGCAGACACTGGACATGTGGTGGACACATGTGTGGCCGTGGGTCTGCTCTATTTCCCAGTGAAAGATTAGGCAGACTGGACTGTCCTTCACAGGCTGCAGAACCAGAGGAGGCTGCACTCGCAGGCGGCACTTCTAGGGCTGTGCCCGTTCTCGGGTCTCCCTTGGCCTCGTCTGCATGTGAAGCTCCCCCACCTGCAGGGTTGTGGCTGTATTTGCAGTCAGGGTCTGTGACCCGCAGCTCAGCTGCACATGAGGCCTGTGGGGTGATCTAGAAACCCAGCACATGTTGTCAGAGCCTGTCTTGAGGCCTTTCTGACACCTTTGGTTTCCTACATATTTTAAGTGAGCAGATGCTGGTGGGGGAGTGCACCATCTCAAGTGGACTTGGAGCTGGCTTCCTAAGCCTGTTGACTAATTGCACATGTCTACGGGGGCCACCAGAGTAGGCTCTTCCACCCTGGCCCTGCCCTTCTGCCTACTGGGAGACCATGAGGATGCTTGTTTCCTCATGGGGTGGACAGCGGATGAAGCTTCCACCTCACCTTGTGCTGGACCCTGAGGTGATGCCTCTGAGGGTCCCCCTCACTACATCAGAGTCCAGAAACTTCCCTGTTGGGGTCTCCAGGGGAAACCTGGGGTCGTCTGTGGGACACTTGGCTCAGTTCTCACACCAGGGCCTGGCTGGCTGCTCTGCACTCACCTCTGGTGGGTAGACGTGTGTGGCCTCTGGATCCATCACTCACCATTGATTGAGAAATGGATATGAGAAGTGATGGTCACACTAGCTTTAAAGGGCTGCATCTAAGATGAACTGCTCTGTCAGGTGGCTCTTTGTACCCATTTTTACAAAAATCCTTTTCTAGGTCTTCATGCAGCCACCACAAGGGCACCTGCCAGGAAGTTCACACTGAGGAAGGAGCCCCTTCCTCAGCGTGAACTCACACGACAGTGTCTTGTGACACTGAGCAGCCACTTTCTGCATCTGCTGGGGTGCAGGAACACAGCTGCTCATGATGGTTAGAGGATGGTCAGTGAGCAGGGATGGAGCCTTCCCGCTTTGAGCCTGGCTAGTCTAGGACACTGCCTTCCATGTCTTCTCCCACGCTTTAAAACTGATTCTGAAAGTGCATTTGGGTCCTATGGTATTAACCTGAAGCTGTACAGGGTATATGATAACATATTTATTCTTTTTCCATTTATACATTCAAATGTTATTAATAAAATTTTCTACAAAGCTGGAATTCTAGAAGACTGCCTTTTTCATACATTGGATTTTCTTTAGGCTGAGAGGTACATAAAACATTTTGTACTATAACCATGTTCCTTCCTATGGCAGTCGGTAGTCAAGTGCACAGTATCATTCCCACCGCACAACAGAACATAGACCTCTCCGATTTCCCAGAAAGCAGATTGTGACCAGCTGTGATGGACAGTGCAGGGCTGCCTCGCTGGCCCCATGAGTGCTGTGGGTTTCAGCTTCTCTGTTAGGAAACCACCTTCTCCTCTAGAGCCTCCTACTACTCAGAGGGCCAGCAAGGCCCAGTCTCTCTGTTCATTGGACTCTGTTGGGAGGGCTGTTTGGGGGAAAGAATCCTGCTTTCGAAGGGAATTTGAAAATCTCCAGTCTTTTAAGCTGTGAAGAGATGGCTTTATGGCCTTTGTTTCTGAACGCAGGAGCGAGAGCTGAGCGCGACTGTGGCGGCCGCCCTACGGGAGGTGGGAGCCAGGAGGGGCTGGGAATGGGACGTGCTTGTGCCCAAGGCGGAGGCCCACTGGCCTGGCAAGAAGGACATAGGGAGCCTGTGGGCGAGGAGGCTCTTGCCGTGGACAGTGATGGTCACGAGTGTTAAAAGGAAAACAGTTCATGCATCAGGCAGCGCTCACCTCGGGGGGTGGGGCCTCCGGGGAGCTCAGCCCAGCAACGCGGGCAGGGGCATCCGTAGACAGAACGGGGAAGCCGCGCACAGAAGCATCCTGATTGGCTACAGCTCCCTCGTGTGGGCAGGTCTGATAAGTAGGCAGCCTGTGATTGGCTGAGACTCAGCTACTTGTTACGAGGAAATGGTTCTTGGGTTGCAGTTGGTGAAGGTGCTGAGTTAGGTTGCAGTTCTCCACGTGGGGATTCAAAGTATGGTGGCAGCTCTAGGCCAAATTTGACAAGAGTCCCTGGCAGGTGCTGCCGGGTCTGAATATCAGGAAGCGGGTGCAGGAGTCCAGGCGGATGTTGGGGGGCTGTGGAGCCCCTTACCCCTTTCTTCTTTTCTTTTCTTTCTTTTTTTTTTTTTTTGAGACCTGGTCTCCCTCTGTCACTCAGGGCGCCAGCCACATACACCAGAGCTGGAGGGTTCGAATCCAGCCCGGACCGCCGAACAACAATGGTGGCTGCAACCAAAAAATGGCAGGGCGTTGTGGCGGGCACCTATATTCCTAGCTACTCGGGAGGCTGAGGCAAGAGAATCGCCTAAGCCCAGGAGTTGGAGGTTGCTGTGAGCTGTGATGCCACGGCACTCTACCGAGGACGACAGCTTGAGGCTCTGTCTCAAAAAAAAAAAAGTGTTTTGGTTTTTTTTTCTTCTATTTTTAGCCTTGCCCTTGCTCAGGCTGGTCTTGAACTCCTGAACTCAAGCAGTCCACTTGCCTCAGCGTCCCCGCCTGTGATCACCAGAGTGAGCCACCACCCCTGGCCTCCCTTGTCCCTCTTTAAAGTTAAAGGTCTTGGGCCAGGCAGGGTGGCTCGTATCACAGCCTGACTGCTGGCGTAGCTGCACCCGGGTGGGCAGTAGAGGCACCTGCCAACTGAACTACCCCAGTGGCTGTAAGAGAGGGGAAGGGAGTCATCTGCTGGTAGGTTCAGCCGGGCCTGGGCCCCCACCCACATGGCTCCTGCTCCACCCTGTAGGGATTTGCTTTGGGAAATTGTCTTTGAGGTTGGGCCTTTGTCCACACCTTTGTTGTCCTGACCACCACACCCAGGAGTGTGTCCTGAGATTATTTTGTTATGATAATCAGTCCACCACTCTCAGAGCTCATTGGTGGGAAACCTGCATGCAGATGGCCTTCCCAGCTGAAGGTGAGAGAGGCTTTCCCAGTAAGCACTACAACCAGGCCCTCCCTTGTCCTTCTCCTGTGAAGCCACATCACTTGACAGTGAGATTGGGCTGTGGACCCTGAGTGGAGCCCACTGGCCCGGACAGGGGAAGGTGTGGGTTTGCACTGTGGGTTTGCTCCGCTAGCAGTGGGGAAGGGACTCATGTAGCCCTCCTGAGCTGGAGCCAGGAGGGCCTGGGAGGGGTCCTGTGAAGCCACAGCCAGGTCCTCCCTGGGTGGACAGGAGTGGGAAATTCAAAGATGTTATTTGACTGACTTTTAGAAATCCCTGTCTGGTCATTGTGCCTCCTCCATGGCCCCTGAAGGTGCAAACCTGGCTGTGTTTGGGGACTTTCAATGCCCAGAAAGTGAGGGTCACAAGCACCTGTGTGGGGAACGGGCAGGGAGGAGGGGTGTCATCCACCCTGTGGGGACTCCTGGGAGTTCTACAACCTCTGACAGGGGAGAAAAAACCATTCCTGAGAAGGAACCTCCAAAGCTGGGTGGGGAGTGTGTGGGGGGGGGGGAGGCTCCTGCCCTGAAGATGCCCAAGAAGAGGCTGGACGAGGCATGACCTAGGTGCTGTGGAGCAGCCGGGCCGGGCCCTCCAGTGATCAGGCTCTATGATTTCCACATCCCAGTTCTTCCCAAAGCTATATTATCAGTCGGTACCTTTTCCACAGCAAAATAACAAAATCCTGACCAGGCTGGCTCCCACAGATGGCAATTAAGTCTGCCTTCAGCATGACTGGGTACAGGGGCAGGAGCAGTGGTGTCGGGATCTGTTTCCCTATTCTGCTTTCTGCTGGCCCCCTGTCCTCTGCAGGCTCCCCCAGCACAGTGGCAAGAGGGTCACCCTCACCTCCCACGCCCACACCCAGGTGGTAGCCGGGGCTTGTCTCACGTTGAGCAATTGGTCAGAACTCACCCAACCACATGGCCTGGGACGGCATGTGTGGACTGGTCATGGCTGCCTGTATGTGGGTGTAGTCACCCACCCAGGACCCTGGCAGGCCCCAGTTCCCTCTGCTTACCTGGGCAGATGAGGTGGAGACTCAGACCTAGTCTGCACTCACCTCGTGGGGCTGGGCATGCTGGGTAATCCCACGAGCCCTTTCCACACCCAGCCCCTCACGCGGGCATCTGGGCGGGACAAAGGCCATGTCTTACACCCTACTTTCTTCCTTCCAAGGTCAAGTTATTTTTCATTCAGTGACAGTTGTGTCTTGTGCAGTCACTGGGGCCTCCCAGCTGTAGACACAGTGCCTGCCCTGTGACCCTCTCCCTCAGAGCTGGAGGCACAGAGTGAGGAGAGCCCAGTAAGGTCTGTGCCCTCAGGAGGGCAGCGGCCAGCAGGGCAGAGGGCCCAACCAACCTTTGTCCTCAGGAAGTCAGGCTGGAGGACAGAGCTCTGTGCACCAGGTCCGGCAGCAGGTGATGCCACAGCAAGGCCCTGCCTGCTCCCTCCACCACCCCCCTGCCACTGCCCACACAGTCAGAGATGAGCTGGACCTTCCTGAGGCATGTCCTGGGGCTGGGCCTTCTTGGTCTGAGGACAGATGTTGGCCGGTGATGACACTGGGTGGTCCCTGGCCAACACCCAACTGGATGCCACACACCAGGTCCTCCTGGGGGAGGGGCAGGTAGAGGAGTCCAGAACTTTCCCTGGCAGGTGGGGAAGGATAAGGCTAAGCGCCCAGTGCTGATGCCCTTCCTCCCGTGTCACAGGTGTAGGGGCAGATAGCACAGCTGTGGACTCTTCAGGGACCGCGGGCTGACCCTTGGCAGAGCTGCAGCTGGGTGCCCAGGACCTGGGACAGCAGAAGGGCCATGTGCTGCCACTCCTGGGAAAGGCTGAGCCACGCCTGGCACTGACCACCCTGGAAGCTGCTCCTGGTCACTCTCTTTCTACTGGACTCCCGGGATCCCGAGTGCCCCCCTCATTGAGCACTGTGCCAAGCCTGGGGCCCATTTGGGGCTGGGGAGGGTTTGGCTGTGGAGGTTACCAGGGCTGTTTTTGCTCCATTTCCAGTTCCCTGCTGGTGGCTTTGCAAACTTAAATCCCCTCCACATGCACGCACACACACACACACACACACACACACACACCCGCACATGGGTGCACTCATGCAGCAGCTGGGTATGCAGATGGCTGCGTCGTCATTGCCAGCCCTGACACCTCTACCCCCACCCTGTGCTGCACAGAGCCTGAGCCCTCTGCTGGGCACCCCTGTTTCTCAGCCTTGGCCTCCCTGTGTGAGGTTCTGGCACCTCTGTCTACCTCAGTTCCACCTTGAACTTGACCACCTGGGAGGAGCAGGCCCCATGTTCACTGTGTTGGCTGACTCTCTGCCCTGCCCTCCCCTGAGGCCCTGGAGCCCCATCCACCCCAGAGACTCTGGCACCTGGTGTGTGGCCAAGGGCCAGTTATGGGCTGGGCAAAGACGCAGTCTAGTGGCTTCATGCTCCAAGCCATAGGACCAGTGTTTGCACTACCTCTGACCTCTGGCCCTTCCCCTGGTGTCACCTGTACCCAGTGTACTGGTCTGGCCCCTCTGCACTGTGAGTTCCCAGAGTCTCAAGTGAGTGCCTCTTTCTGGCCCTGTCCGCCCTGTCCTTGTCCCACAGGATGGCCTGGTTCTGTCTGATAAAGTCCCCTCCACGTTCATGTTCTGGGGCCAACGAACTCTGGCAGATCTCAGACTGATGCTCACCAGGTGACAGAGAGGGAGGTAAGGGGAGGTGCTGCTGTCATCCCTGACCTCCCCACCCCGGGAGATACACCTCCTCCACCTCTGCAGAGGAAAGTGTCTGGGAAGGTGCCTGGCTGAAGTTACCACCACCCTGCAGAAGGTTCAAAGGACCCTGAGCTGAGCCTTGAAAGGCCTATGATTCTCTGGAACTCAATCTGAGCCTCCATGGTCTTTGGCTCAGCCTGGAGAGGAGGGAGAGCCCTGTGGGGGCAGAGGGGCGCTGGGCCCTCCCCCCTTGCCCCTTACTGGGGGCTTCCACACAGAGCTGGGATGGGGGGATACAAACGTCCTGAGCTGTAGACACACAGGCGGGGCTGTGAGTCTCCTGTGCTGGGCCTCAGCCCCCATCTGTCCTGGCCTGTGGACCATTCCTTATCTCTCTCCAGGACAAAGCCAGGGTCGATGGACTTTCAGGTATTATTCAGTCAATATTTCTAGGAATTAAGGGAGAAAACTCCAGGCATCAGAACATACACAGCACAAGCCCAAAGCACTTCAGAGCACTTGCTCAGCCCCAGCATCTGACAGGAAACCTGAGAACCTACAGAGCACAGAGCACCACGGAGTTGCTTATCAAATTATCCGTGTTTGGGGGCAGCACCTATGGCTCAAAGGAGTAGGGCGCTGGCCCCATATACCAGAAGTGGCAGGTTCAAACCCAGCCCTGGGCAAAAACCGCAAAAAAAAACAAAAAACACATCAGTGTTTTCAAAGCACTGGAAATCCACAGCACAAAACTTGGCATGCTCAGCCACCTTTCCCCTGGAAACCAGCGCGTGGAAATCTGTGCAGAGAGGACAGGCAGAAGCAGGAGGACACTGCAGAAGTGGACCCTGCTGACCCTCTGCCAGGACCACAGCCGCAGCCCTCCCGGAGGCTGACCAGTGGACTGGGGGCCATTTCTTTGCTTTTACACTGGAGAAAATCGAGGTGCTGACAAATGGAATTGGTTGCTCAGGGTCAGATGCACAGCTCATGCAGCTGAGCGAACCACCCTGGCTTTGATTCTAGAGCCTCAGAAACAGTCTAAGGCCTGAACATGTGCGTGAGTCAGGGTCCCTCTGCTTAATGGAGGGTCCGTAGTGACCAATTTGTAATTCTTAGGCTATGCAGAGAGACAAGAGCAGGCAGGGTGAGCGAGGCGTATTAAGTTATGTCAGGGGATATTTAATAAATGTCTCTGAACTGAGGGTGTTAAAGAAAAAGTACAGACAGACTCTGAGCAAATAATGGAAAGAAGAATCTGCTCTATTAGGACAGTAAGACCACAGGTGACTTTGTTTTCCTTTCATTTTTATTTCTGTTCATGTGAGCAGTGTAATAAATAACATGAAGGAAGAAAAGAGACATCCCAGGGTGGCGTGGACACAGCGCTGGCCCACACTGGCCCACATGTGCCTCTGAGGATCACTCTGCCTTGATGGCAGGGAGGGGCGGGAGCCCTTGGCCGTGGGAGCAAGGCGCCCTTCTCCTGTCCTGCCCAGCGCTGTGTGGAGGAAGAAGCCAGTTTTCTGCCCCTCGACCCCAGCAGGGCTCCCTGACACCCTGAGTAACTATGTACAGCAGTCCAGTCCTATGGAGAGACGAGACCCCAAGGGCCAGCCCTCCACTCGCACAGGCTGCTACAACTATGAGTGTGTCCCGGTCGCTCTCTACGGGATGTCACAAGACTGATTTTGCTTTTAGTGGTGTGACTTGTAGCGCTTAGAGCCCCTCAAGAGCAGAAAGCAAATGTCCCTGCTGTGCCTGTGGCTCAGGGGGACGTCTGGAAGCCTGAGAGGTGGACCAAGTGCTGAGCTGGGTATTGATGGCCCCAGGCCCTGGCCAGGTCGCTGGACCACCATGAGCCTGTCCTCAAGAGCAGAGGGGCCTGTGGGTATGGTGAGTATGTCTGGAAGTGCTGAGGGACAGTGATGCCCATGAAGGCACGTGGCTGGTGGCCTGGCTCAGGGGATGGCCCCATCCCTGGCCCACCTCCTGCCCCTCATGCCAGCCCAGCCTGCGTCTCCTCCAGCTTTGCCTTCCAGTTCTCTACCAGACAACAGGAGGTGCAGATGGGCCCCCCAGTCTGCACAGGGCCTTGCGAGGCAGAGCATATTTTCCAAGCGGAATCATTAGCTCAGCTCTCCTGGAATCTTGACCTTAGAAACTGTATTGCAAGATAATTAAGTAATGGCTGTTGCTGAAGCCATTAGGTTTGAGGGTGATTTGTTCCAAGGCAGCAGCTAACGGGGACACTTCAGGCTGTAAACACGAGCAGCTTGGCTGCCCGGCCCCAGTTGGGAACTCTGGTTCCCTTACCTCTCTGAGGATTTACGCTCCGGGTCACTCAGTCCCCAGATCCGCTTCCCAGGGGCAGAGCAGGCCCCCTGTGCCCTTGCCCTGGCAGTTCCCGGCGGGCATAGCCACAGCTTCATGTTCCTCCCACCCTGTCCAGGAGCTCTGTGCAGGGGTCTGCACTGCCCAGCCATCCTCATGGGGGGTCTAGAAGGGCTGGCTGGTGTGCTCAGTCATGAAACAAGCCGGGCCCCCAGGAGCCCACAGAGACCCTGCTCTGGAGGGCAGGTGCTTGGGCTGGGCCGCTGTAGACACAGACCCCGATTCTCTCACATCCTGGAGGCAGGGCTAGGGGGGTCTGAGGCCAGGTGTGGCAGGGCTGGCAGCTCTGAGGCCTCTCCCTTGGGGTGTATACATGCCCACGTGTGGTCACTTCTGTGTGCAGCTGTGTCCTGCTGGGTCAGGGCCACTGTAATGACCTCACTTTACCCGACCCTCCTCCTCAAGGACCTGTCTGCAAATATAGTCACATTCTGAGGCTCCAGGAGCTAGGAATTCAACATACAAATCTAGGGCACAGCCCTGACACCCCCACATTGCGCAGGCCCTGTTTTCAACCTGCAGGAGACGAGGCTGTCTGCTCCTGAGGCAGGGCCTGGTCACTGGACAGATACACATCCTGCTCCTCATAGCTAAGGACAGACCTTGGCTCTGCTTGGCCCCAGCCAGGGGAGCAACAGACAGGTCACTCAGCAGAACAGAATTTGGGCCAGACATGGAGGTGAAGGAGGGAGAGTGTGGGGGTGCAGTGGCGGCCGCCACCCTAAAGAGAATGGAGGGACAGCTCCACAGGCCCCACACTGCAGCCACCCTCCCACCACCACGGGGCCACAGGGATGTACCCGGGCCCTGCTCAACAGCAGTCAGGCTTGAGGATTCAGTGACCCAGTTACCAACTCGGGGGGAGCGGGGGACAAATGGCCAGGAAGCAAATTGGGGATGGCCGTAGAGTCATACCTTTCTGCTGCTGCCATCTGTTTCTAGGCTGCCTGGCCCATTACCCCTCACCACCACATTAGCTACCTAATGGAGGCTGGATGCTGCGGGAAGCCGCCTGTGACAGATTACACCTCCTGTTTCTATTAAAAGGCCTTTTCAGGACACACCAGGGCTGCTTCATGCCCCTGAGGTGCTGTCTTCATGGCTGGGCTATGGGAATTTGTGTGCTCAGTGGAGGGTGGTCACAGGCAGGGACCTGTGGGTAAGGGCAGCCACCACCCCCTGCCCTTGCCCGGAATGGGCAGGACAAAAGCCCTGAGCACACATCCTACCTCGCCCCCACGTGTCCAGGCTCACTCTTAGGAAAGCTGGAAACACCATGGCAGGCAGGCTGGTCTGTGGGAGGCCCCAGAAATGGCTGCTCCCGACAGCCTTGTTGAACAGGCCAGGTGTGGGAGGACACAAGGGGGCTCTCTCAGGCCCTGGGCTTCCTCAAATAGTGGGGACAAAAGAGTGGCCAGTGGCCGCAGCAAAGAAGTCATGAGGCTGATCAGAGAAAGCTGCCAGGGCCGGACAGAGACAGACATTTTGGCCAACAGCAATTCTGCTACCAGGGCCGGGCACGGGCAGCAGCAGGATGATTCTGGAAAAGTGTCCAGGAGACGCTGCCCTGAACACCAGAGCACATGGGCCCAGGAGCTGAGAAGGCAGGCAGGGCCATTTGTCCAGTGCTGGGAACACTGGGCAAAGGGTGAACTCAATTAAAAAAAAGCCTCAATAAAGTTTTGGTGACTGAGGTGTTGGGCCAGAAGCACCCCTTCCCACCGCACCTGGGACCTGGAGACACACACAAAGGCATATGAACCTTTGAAGAGGAGGAGAGGGTTCCCCAGCTCGAGACCATGGAGGAGCGTGACCACCTATCCTGGGCACCTGCTGACCTGCGGCAGGAACCTGGGCCTGGGAGTGGCATGGGTGGCAGGAGACAGTCTGGGCTGCAGGGGCAGGAAGTTGGAGAGAAGCAAACGTAGCCTGGGAGCCCCCAGGGCCTCAGCAGGGACACAGGGAAACCCGCTGGCCGGGAGGTGACGGGACGCTGTGTGTTAGCCTCAGCTCTGAGCAGAGGACCAACAGAAGTCTGCTGTGAGACTTTCTAGCCATAGGCTGTCTTCAGGCAGGCTTAAAGCCTGAGCATCCACACACTTGTTCTTCTAAGTGGGCAGCCCCAGGTCCTGGCAGAGCAGACAGAAAGGAGCTCACCCTCAGATCCCTCAGAACACCACTGGCGGGAGAAAGACTTCACAGCACAAGGTCACCAGACCGGGGAGCAGCGTGCGTGTGCCAGTCAGGCCCTGCAGGTGGGGGAAATACAGCATAGAACATGAGCGATGGTGATCAACGCAGAAATCAGAGGGTACTGAAGTGTGACAGAGGAACAAGATACCGTCAAAAATGAAATACAGCTTCTAGAAATAAAAATATAACAACTGAAATTAGAAATGCAAATAGCAGGCTGGGCGCAGTGGCTCATGCCTGGCCTGTGGTCCCAGTACTCCGGGAGACCAAGGTGGAAGGATCACTTGAGCTCAGGAATTCAAGACCAGTCTTGGCAACATGGTGAGACCCTGTCTCTACTAAAAGTAGAAGAAAAACTAGCTGGACATTTTGGCAGGGGCCTATACTTCCAGCTAAGGCAGAAGGATCACTTGAGCACAGGAGTTTGAAGTGCTGTGAGCTATGACACTACAGCACTCTACCAAGAATGACAGAGTGATACTCTTTCTCAAAAATAACAAAGAGAGAGAAAGCAAGAGAGAGAGAGAGAAAAGAAAGAGAGAGAGAGAAAGAAAAATGCAAATAGCAAATTCCACACACCTAAAAATAATCAGCGACCTGAAGTCAGATGTTATACAGAACGCAGTGCAGAAAGCTGGGAAAGCAGATGGGAGAGTGTGAGAGGGAGAGACAGCAGCTTACCCTGGTCAATTCCAGGGAGAGAACAGGGCACACAGAGGAGGTTACGCTAAAGATACGGAAGGGAAGAATTTTCCAGACATGAATTGTCCTATTCAGAAGACCCAGTGAATCCCAAGAGGTTGTTAAATAGAAATAAATCTACTGAAACTGTAGAATAACAAAGGCAGAGAGACCCTAATAGCCACTGTAGAGCAAAGGCAGGTGACCCACAAAGGGGTGGCACAAGTCTGACACTGGACACCAAAGGACAGAGGTGATGTCGCCAAAACTCTTGGAGAGAGTAACTGTCAGCCCAGGTGTGCGCGACCAGCCAAACTGTCTTTCAAGGATGAGGCAAAAATTGCTTCCAAAGAATAAGCAAAGTGGTTTAACCTAAACACACCTAAAGGGGCTTCAAGAAGTTATACAAGGCTCGACGCCTGTGGCTCAGCAGGCGAAGGCGCCAGCCACGTACACCTGAGCTGGCGGGTTCGAATCCAGCCCTGGCCCGCCAAACAACAATGACGGCTGCAACCAAAGAATGGCCGGGCTTTGTGGCAGGCGCCGGTAGTCCCAGCTACTTGGGAGGCGGAGGCAGGAGACTCGCTTGAGCCCAGGAGTTGGAGGTTGCTGTGAGCTGTGATGCCACAGCACTCTATCCAGGGCGACAGCTTGAGGCTCTGTCTCAAAAAAAAAAAAAAGTTATACAAGAATTTATGATGGAAAATAATCCCAGAATGAAAGTTTAAGAGGTGGGCGGTGCCTGTGGTTCAGTGAATAGGGCGCTGGCCCCATAAACCGAGGGTGGCAGGTTCAAACCTGGCCCCGGCCAACTGCAACAAAAAAATAGCCGGGCATTGTGGTGGGCGCCTGTAGTCCCAGCTACTCAGGAGGCTGAGGCAGGAGAATCGCCTAAGCCCAGGAGTTGGAGGTTGCTGTGAGCTGTGACACCACAGCACTCTACTGAGCGTGATAAAGAGAAA